>RPOG01001435.1:103530-151108 GCA_008086565.1 Thalassoma bifasciatum | reverse complement strand
GCGATTGGGTGTTCCTGAAGGCCATGAAAAGGAACTGCTGGTCTAGCCCACGCTGGGAGGGTCCCTACCAAGTACTGCTCTCCACACCAACTGCCGCAGAGAGGTCAACTTGGGTACACCAGAGCCACTGAAAGCTACTACGTGTACTGACGGACGCATACGTGTAGTGGGGAAGGAGACTGCAGCTCTGTCTCTCTCTCTCTCTACTCCACACACTCAACTCAGCAGCAGCTGAGGCGGCTGGAAGAGCAGAAGAAGCTGGTTTTGTGTGACTTTATATAGTTTTCTTTTCTTCTTTTATTTCTGGTGGGTCCAGTGGTCCAGTTTTCGGTTTTATTTCCAAATTTTAGGGATTTAGGAGTTTTCTTTGGGTGGAAGGGAGAATCCTGTTCCGCCGGCCCTCACATGGGTTGGAAAGTGTTGGCTCCCTTTCTTTTGTTCTTTTTAGCTGGCCCACCAGTATTTGTTAGTTTTTTGGGGAAATTAGTTTCGGTGAGGTTTTGGATTTTTTTCCCATTTTGGTCACTTAACCTGTTCTTCTTTTACTAAACAATAGCGCGGACTCTGAGGTAAATCATCAGTTCACATCACACCACATGGAGAGTAACACTTGATCCAAATGCTGCACTGCCTGTATGCTCAACACTTTCACCCACTAACAAAGGAACACGAGTCTTATCTGACTGGTATTATGTCTGTGGTCATAAAGCTCACCCTTACCTCCCAGCACAGTGGGGAGGCCTCTGTGCTATGGTGGCACTATCACTCGTTTTTCATGACAACATCAGAGACACATCCTCATTTTTCAGGAAGAAGTAAACGAGCTGTGCCATCTTACACTCATGTGTGGGGACTTACACATGACACAGGGGTCCCCTAGGAGTACAGGATCTGGGGAGGGGGGGGTAAGGTTTTCCAGTCCCTAGTTCCTTGGGTGGGTGTTGGGGAAATAAGAGACCATGTTGAAATCAACCGCTATGCTCTTCTTCGTCTAATAAATGATACCAGGGCAGTGGGTGATGGGGTCACAAAGGAGTTATCAGCATTAAGAGAAATGCTGTTACAAAACAGAGTGGTTTTGGATTTGTTGACTGCATCTAATGGAGGTGTTTGTAAAATGATTGGTGACACATGTTGTACTTTCATTCCTGACGAAACAGGCACTGATGGTGATATTTACAAAGCATTGCAAAACCTCACTGAGTTACAACAGTATGTTAAAGATCTCACTCCTGGTGCTGAACGCTCTCCCAGCTGGATAGACTGGCTGTGGACTGGCACCTGGTGGCAAGTACTGATGAAAACTCTGATGCCTGTAATCGCTGTATTGATTGTCATCTGTGTGTTTCTTGCTTGTCTAGGACCGTGTGTAAAAACCATGGTTTCTAGAGCTGTGAACCTTGCATTTGTACAACATCAACTGGTGGTTGCGAGTTATCAAACTGTGCCAGGTGAAGAAATGCTGTACTGCTATGCTGTAATCAATGTTATCATTCTGACGTCAAGAACAGACTGTTCATGCAGAAAGTAGATATCACTGCTTGACCAATGTGCTTACATGATGTCCATTCAAATATGATCTGCCTGTCTCCTGCTGATTTTTTACATGACTAATGACTATACGATCACTCCCAGATGATGATTTCACTGCAAATAAAAGAGCTGAACAATAGGGAAGTGGAGTCAGAGTGCTGGATGCACCTCTGATCAGACTTCCCTTTTGCAAAAGCATTAACTAAGAATCTGTGCCTTGGAGCTTCTTTCGACACCCGCAGCAGCTGATAGCCAGTTGGGTGCTTAAACCCAACACTGTGCACACTGAAAGCAAAGCGCACCAATGGTTGAAGTTGTAAAACAAGCAAAGTTCAAACCCACTAACTTTCTAACTCCAGCTCGTCACACATGTGATGAGAAAGAAAAGACAGTGCAGTTAGAAAGCGAGAAAGCTTCAAGAAAGTGACGGACAAAAGCAGATGAGTGTGTGTGCACATGGGCAGGTAGAAGTCACTTAAAGCTTCATTCTGAACAGTAAAACAATCCCCAGAGAAAGAGAGAGCTCATGTCTCTGAAAAGCAGGGTCAGAGCCACAGAATTTGATATACTCTCTATTCCATAAATGGTACAGAAATGGTTCCACTGAATGGTTATTCATCAAATTCATTACAGTTTTAGCTACCAGGGTCAGGGCAACCTAACCCTTACTCTTACCATTATTATGAGTCACTTCATGGAGGGGGGCTGTACTGTAGGGGTGGGGGAAAAAATCGACTCATGTAAGAATCTCAATTCTACTCACTTACGATTCTGAATCGATTCATAAAATCCAAAAATCGATTTTTTTATAATTATTTTTTTTAACCAACGTTGCCTCCATCTCTCAGCTAAACGACACGCATCTCCCATCTAGTGCAGCAGAAAGAGTATCCTCCACCGTTGGAGATACTGGAACTCATATCCACACACAGATCAGTGTTTAATCTGAATGCAGGTGGAGGGTATAAACTCAAATCCCACGCCAGGTCAGAGTTTGTACTCACAGGTTTCAAGTCAGACGAGAGCGCAGCAAGGAAGATCCATCTGAGCAGAGGTCATATGAGTGCAGTGAGTTTTCAAACAGACCCAACAGAGGTTCATAGATTAATATTTAGATGGTTAGGATGGTTAGAATAGATACGACACCAAGAAAGTGTCTACGATCTACCACTGCCAATCTCTGTAAAATACATCACATGTGAAAATGCAGCACGTTCTGTCAGCTGATCCCTGCATCTCACTTTTTTTTTACCTTCACGAGTCACTTTAAAACTTTAAAAGGCCGTTTTCTGTGATTAAAACATTTCAAAGTCCACAGTTAAGGGAAAAAGTGGACTATTTAATAAAAAAAGACATTTATTTACATGTGATCACAACTGAACGGCTTGAAATAATCATAAAACTCCGCTTCGCCCACACATCATAGCTCAGGGTTCAGTCTGACTGCAGCTTCTTTCAGAACTGACAAACATTTCAAAAGCAATTTTTCTACATTTTTGGACTCAAGCGAAAATAAGCGATGACATGGGAGCTTATTATTATTATTATCATTATTATTATTATTATTATTATTATTAACAGTGAAAGGCCTATAAACTACAGATTAATTTATTAATCTAAGTATAAAAGAAGAAAGTGTGAATAAATGAAAACGAAAATCGATTTTGAATCGAATCATGACCCTGAGAATCGGAATCGAATCGAATCATGAGACACCCAAAGATTCCTAGTGTACTGTATTTGAACTTGAGTGAAAAATAACTTTAAAGACAGTTTTCTGACAGTTTGAATCCAAAGAAGTTGAGACACAATGAGGTGTTGATGAAAAACCCAGGTTTTGATGGTTTGCTAAGCTCGTGAACCCTTCAATTGAAAAAAGTGCAAAGACTGTTTAAGAGAAAGCTGTTCAAAGGAGCGTTGTTCAAAGAAGAGCTTAAAGAAGAGCTGTTGAAAAGAAAAAAAAGCTTTGAAATGAGAGCTGTTCAAAGAAGAGCCGCTCAAAGAAGATTTGTTCAAAGAAAAGTTTTTCAAAAGAGAGCTGATCAATAAACAGTTTGTTAAAGGAGATTTGTTCAAAGGAGCGTTGTTCAAAGAACTGTTTAAAGAAGAACTGTTCCGAAACCTGTTTGAAGAAGAGCTGTTCATTTCTTTTCCATAAATAATACAGGCTTTGAATGATTTACAGACAAACAAATTAAATTATCAGCACAGTAAATGCAATTTCCAGCTTTAGATATAAAATACGTGCTTAGCCTGAACTATGATTACTTTCTTTGGATAGTATTTCAGCTGGAACTAACAAATCAAAGACTGGATCATGTCGCCTGTTTTGTGTTTTGTGGGAAATTCACTTCAGTCTGACCCATTCAAAAGAATGGGTCATTTAAAAGAATTGACCATAATGCAGGATATTGAGATTTCGCGCTGATAAGCTACAAAAAAAAGCAAGAGTCGTAACCCCACTGTTGTTTTCAGTTCAGGATGTGCTTTAATCACATCGTACAGATGACCTGACCTGAAAAAAAGCCCATCATCTTACACTCTTCTCCTCTAAATTCACGAGTCCCTACAGTACCTTTAATAAGACACTGTGTTAATGATTGAAAAATGTTGAGAAAAAAAAAAAAAAAAAAAAAAAAAAAAAGACAAGCATTCACTTAAACATGAACTCTTTAAAATTTTGAGTGCTGCACTTTTCTGAAACACTTGTGTCTTTTTTGGCACAGCATACTTTTAATGACTCTCTATTCTATCAAAGATTTTGTGGCACAAAAAGCAAACACACTTCTTGTAACCACAGTGCATTAGCAAAGGATCATAGGAAAGGAACAGGAAATCTGAGGGCAACTTTTTTTTTTTTTTGAAAAACACCTTGGATCATAATTCTGAATAGTTTGGGACACACATTTATCCTTTCTTATTATGTTTGTTGTCATTTGGTTCTTCCAACAGTCAGAACAGCACCCATTGTTAAGCTTTCAATGACCCTGAGCTCCACCACCTCTCAAACCAATTTGATCAGACTGAACCATCAGATTGGGTCAAATATTGAGCATGGGACAAAACAAAGGAAAATTCAGATAATGGAGGGCTCAGATGACCCAGGCTGGGTTTTTTTATGTGTACAAAACCATTGCTTTGCTGTAGAACATGTGAGGAGGACTGAGATTGATAAAACAAAGATCAGGATCGATTACAGATTACAACCAGCTGCAAAACAATTTCAAAGGTGATATTTAGAGCTTATATTTTAAACTTAAATTGTTTAATTTCTCCAGTCATACAGAATATAAAGTAGACAGAAATATCGGGTTTGGTCACAATAATCTGATTCACTAAACAGCATCAACATCTGGATTTTGGCACCTCCGGTACTGGGTATCTGGCATGTGGTCCCATTTAGTACTGGGATAATCAGGATTTGGTCATCTTTAAAAGTCGGAATCTGGATCAGGCTAATTAGGATTTGGTCATCTTTAAAAGTCGGAATCTGGATCAGGCTAATTAGGATTTGGTCATCTTTAAAAGTCGGAATCTGGATCAGGCTGACCTTATTAAAAGTAACTCACATGACCTTTTGACTGCATTCAAAAAAGGAGGAGAATGAGCAAAAAGACAAGTCCTGTTGTGTGTTGAAAAATGAGCAACTCAGGGATCAAAATCAATCTGTTGTGCTGACCAATTGCTTCTCTTTCTGTTTGCATAATTTCCCTTTCATTCTGTTGACCTTTGACCCAGCAAGGCATGGCTACGGACAGAAACATTCAGATTGAAGGTTTGAGATTTTTAACAAAATAAACACTGAAGCAGCATCTGGTGGGAAATGAATCCTGAAACAGTAACATGATGAAACAGTAACAGATAAAAACCACTGAGCAAAAATTCCTGCTGGAGCCATGCTCTTCTTCTGTCAGATCCCGCCTCTGCTGACTGGATGACTACATTCATTTGTCTTTGCGTTGTCATCACTGCTATCACCATTATCTTCCTCCTAATCCTCATCAACACTCTGTCTGAAGCTGCCCAAGCCTCCAGTCTACCTGGGGTCCATGCTGACAGGTGTTTGGTCAGTTCAAGTTGGGGGACTGGACTTTGTGGTGACAACTGAGGCAGGCAGTGAACTATCAGGTGGTATGTTCAGGTGTCATCGGACAGACATAATGTGTAAGAGTGCTGTTTTTCCTTCAGTAAATGGGGTATCACAGAACCGATCTATGACTGTTGTGGACTGATTCTGTTGTTTTTACACCCTTAGTGACTGATAAAAAGAAAAAATACAGCTGCTGCCGAGCTGTTTCTCTGTTTTCTTTTAGAAAAGATAAACTACAGGGATGTCGTGTCAGTGGTTTATACCATCAAACATGCTGTGCTGTATATGTCTATCACTGTTTGAATGCACAACAGTCCGCTGTTTTGCTGCTGAACAACTGAACAAGGATCGAACATGTATACAGCAGGTTTGGACGGAGGCTAAAACAGAAAAAGACAAACCGAGTTCGAACGTCTCCTGGACACATAGAACCGGTCTTTCCTGTAGTTTTTAGTTACTGCAGTGTAGAAGGCCTTCTTGTGATGCATTCAGGGACCTCTACAGTCTCAGGGGTCACAGAGCAGGTCCCAGCAAGTTAATTAAGAACAGACAGCAGCAGGTATTTGCAGGTGAAGGTGTTGGAGGTGCTAGTGCAAAATGAAGTTGATGATTCCATTGTCACATGACTGCTGAAACACTGAGACAGCACGTGGTACAGACAGAGCTTCTACAGTGTCCTACATGTGATTGGCCACCAGGGGTCAGAAGTGAGGAGGTTTGGTTTCTTTGTTTTCTTTTGAACGC
Organism: Thalassoma bifasciatum; assembly: GCA_008086565.1. Lineage (NCBI taxonomy): Eukaryota > Metazoa > Chordata > Actinopteri > Labriformes > Labridae > Thalassoma > Thalassoma bifasciatum. The sequence goes on along the minus strand of RPOG01001435.1, from coordinate 144,741 downwards.
AGCATTGGCTCTGTCTCAATCTGACCCCAAACCAGTTTTTCCACAACAATTTCAACTTGACACCCCAGACAGACGCACAGGAGGGGGGCGAAGTCAGGCTCAGAGGAGGCCTTTCTCCTGGTCAGAGAGCCTCCTGGTTGGCTGTCAGGTACTCCTCCGCTNTTTCAGGTCCTTCATACCCTGAGAAAACAGAATTTGAGAGGCCTTAACTAAGTGAGTAAAAGTAAAGACTTCTACATATACTGGCTGTAAGTTCAGTTTAGAGATGCGCTGATCATGATACTGTGTTGGGATCTGGTATCTGACAGTATCTGTAAGTGACATGACGTCGCCGATCCGATACAATCATATAAAATGACAGCTTCGCTGCATGCTAGTAATGAGGCCATATACACATTTACGGCAACTAGGCGGAATTGACTTCTTCTTCGTGGCCGTAAACACTGCCGTAAAAGATGTCGTAAACACTGCAGTAATCATTGCCATAAATGGCCTGACGCAGCAGCGCCATGTTTTCCTTTTGGCGTTGATGGTATCGCTAAAACTGTGTGAGCATGTCCTTAATTTGGAGGTACTTTTCACTTGAAATGCCACAAAGTGCCACAGCAAAGTGCAACATATGTGCAGTCGATGTTCAGAGGGGTGGACAAAAACCTTAAATGTTTAATACCACAAATTTGGCCAAGCAGTTATTTTTAAATATATATATATAGAAAATATAAATAATAAATAATAAAATATATTCTATAATACATACATACATACATATATATATATATATATATATATATATATATATATATATATATATATATATATATATATATATATATATATATATATATATATATATATATATATATATATATATATATATATATATATATATATATATATATATATATATATGTATTATAGAATATATTTTATTACATTCTGTTCAAATTATATCTGTCAATATCTCGAGCCTACAGTTATGTCTCATTGCTAAATGTGTTCATTTTCAGGAGGAAATAATTTAATATTTAAACTTATTTTGAAAAAAGTACTGTAAAAGCTTTATCATTTGTAAGTGCTTAACACTTGTATGTTCTAAGTTAAGAAAGACATACTCCAAAATAAATCATCCTCTGCATGTTTATTGTTAATCAGGTAAAAAGCCCCATTGCACCATGTATCGAATCGCAATCGCAAATTGCAATAATGTTCACCATAATTACAATGGCAAAATTTTTCCATATCGTGCAGCACTAGTTTGTATTGGTATGATGATTTGTTTGGCTGCCAGAAAGGAGCTCATATGTCATGGGTTATGCATCATGTACGCTTCGTCCCTGTGCTTGTGAATGAAGTAAACTGCTCTGAAGCACACCTCTACAAAGTGTGCTAAAGGGGGTAAGTGAATTGAGCCTGGGCACCATTTACTGAAGGTCGCACTGGCCAAATGAGCCAGACTTGAGGGTTGAAGCGTGCTTAAGCACGGCATGATTGGCCAGAGTGACCACGTCCTTAATAACGGATGGACTGATAGCTCAGTCTGTACCTGTGAGGCCTCGTTTTCCACCGTCTTCTTCAGCAGTTGAATGTCTTCAGCTGTCGGGGTTTCTGTTTCCATGGCGTACACAGTCACAGTATTACTGTCACTGTACAGCATGTACTGCGAACACACAGCAGAAGTCATACCTTAGAAAACATGTTTCCTTATACAGACAGTTCACTAGTTCAACTGCAGGGCAACATGTGTTTATCCACCCTGTTCACAAGACTCTACTAGCTCTGCTGAATATTGACAGGATCACAACTGGAAGAGAGCAACCTAGGGGTATTATGGTGTATGAGTTTCCTGGAGACCTTTAGTGATTGTGGGCGGACTGTCAACACTTAACAAGGTCACACTTTAACCCCTTAGTTCCCTCCCAATTCTGGCCTATATACCATGCTATGTTGTCATGAATCTGGACAAATGTGGCTGAAGCATCTTTTTTTCCCTCTTCAATTTTTATAACCAATTTCTGAACATCATTAACTTCACGGAGCTTCGTGCCAGACATGAGACATCCACCACATTACTTCTACACCTTCTCATGTACATCTGGGTGAAATTTGAGCGTTCTAGGTAAAACCTTGTAGGAGTTAGAGAGTTTTTAGTCTCAGGAAACCAAAAACCAGCAAGTGCGTTCCCATTTTCCACACACTATTTAGACAACTTTGAGTAAATAAAACAGCTGTATCAGTACTCTGTGTATTCTTTGTACTCAACTTTGTTTTCTGTGAAAAGGTTCGTCATGGTTTGCACCACTCCTGTCGCGCAGAGGAAAATAAATCATTACACTAAGCATTTGGGAGGACCTTGCGGCGACCTCACTTGCTACAGCAGGCTTCGTGTGAACAGTAAGGCTGTCGGTTACTGTACGTGTGATTGACAGGGCCGACAGCCAATAAACAAGCCTGTCAGAGGGGCACTGTGCGAGACCACCCAATGCTGCTGTTCTGTGAAGCAGAGGGCACTCCTTGTATAACTCAGGCTCTCCTAGCCTCAATTCTCCATGTATCGAGATGGGGACACTTCTGTCTTGTAGCCAGAAGTGAATCCAGCTTTTACTTTGGGTAGTTCATGAATAAGATGGTTTGGAACACAGATTATGACACTTTGGACTCAAAATGGTGAGTAAATAAGCAGAGGAAGTCTAAATGATGACTAACAGAAACAGTTTTCATGTTCAAAGTAAAACTACAGCATATTATCAAACAAGTTTTTCAAACACAAAAAGTATCAAGGAATCAAGGCGTATCACTGACCTCTTCCTGTGGGTGGAGCCCAGGGCGCAGGGTGTGGAGCTTATTACTCTGACAGGCAGGACAGACAGATAGATAAACACACACACATTCACAAAGATAATGTAATTACAAGCATGACATAATTCATGTAACAGAGACAAGTAAGAAGACGGGTGAGTACCTGAGGGTTCTGTCTGGCAAGCTCCTCTATCTTATGCCAGATCTCTTCTCTTTCCTTGAGTTTATATTTCTCTCTGCAGACACAAACAGGTTTAGATATTTCACTCTATCATAGTCGTCTTCTGTGAATCACAAAACAACCCAAAAAAGTAAGATGATGTTGTTGTGATTTAGTTTTAGGAGTTTTGAACGCTCTGCAGGGTGTGTGAGTCTGTTACTTTTGTTTCTCTGCTTTGTATTGTTGCGTGCAGTCATCAAACAGCTTCTGGTTCATCTCCATGAAGAGCTTCAGAGCATTGTAGATCAGACCATGGATCGTCCTGAGTGTAGACGGAAACAAAGGAGTAACACTCTGAGACACAGTTACTGTTTCTACCATGTATACTAAGCAGCAGATACAGTTGGGCCCAAAAGTTTACAACCCCCCAGCAGAATTTCTGATTTTTTGGCCTTTTCTCAGAAAACATGAATGATAACACAAAATTCTTTCTATCACTCATGGTTAGTGGTTGGGTGAAGGCATTCATTGAAAAAAAAAAGTTTACTCCTTTTAAATCATAATGAAAACAGAAACTTCAAGAATAACCCTGTTAAGAAGTTTACACAACTCTGGTGGTTTTGTCCTGATAAATGCACAAAAGGTAACACAAATGGGTTTGAATGTCTGCTAAAGGTAACCATCCTCACCTGTAATGAATGTGAGTGTATAAAAAATGAACAGGGTCATTTTTGAAGTTTCTGTTGTCATTATGATTTAAAAAGAGTTCAGACCCTCATCTTAGTCACACAACAGACAAAGACAGTCTGCTTAAAGTAAAACCACACAAACAATGATCAGTTTTCATGCTTTATAAAAAGATGTGAACCCTTGCGAATATGACTCCTCCAAGACCTGACTGGAGCCGGAGTCAGCCCACCCAGTCAATGAGACCAGACTCGCAGTGTTGGTTCAGGTTGCACTGCCCAATAATAAACACACACCAGTTTTGAGTTAGCTGTTCTATAGAGGCACAGAGGGATGTGAACTATGCCTCGTACCAAAGAACTCTCAGAACACCGACTCAGTGGCGCTCGATGAGGTGAAGAAGAATCGTAGAACGTCAGCCAAAATTTGACACAAACTTCTGTCGCATGCAAACATTTCTGCTGATGAATCTAAGTTATGTTACACTGAACAAGAAGGAGTTCATAGGAGGACACTGCTGTCCAATGAAAACAAACATCCCTGCATGCTTGAAAATTATAACGAGCACCTGGATATCCCAGAAGACTACTGCAAAAGTATCCGGGTTGTTTGGAAGCCAACACTCTTCTGGTTCTTATTTGTCATTGTGTGACTTTACAGCCACCAATCAAATGACCCGTCTAAGAAAATAAGGCTTGTGTGTGTGTGTGTGTGTGTGTGTGTGTATGTGTGTGTGTGTGTGTGGTGTTACTTGTTCCAGTGGCTCTTTGAGTTCTTGTACAGTGCGGGGAACATGATGGGGAGGATCTTGGCAGCGTTGTCACTGATGAGACTCATGATGTACTCATTGTTCCAGTAATAAAGTGCTCTCTCTGCAACCTGGACATCGCATACACACACACACACACACACACACACACACACACACACACACACACACACACACACATCATCAACATCTTGAATCATGAGAAAAACTAATCAGCTGAAGTTATAAAACCTTATTTGTCAGGGTCAAATATTCTGGTTCCTGCTGGGCTTTGATGGTCTTGGCCTCCAGGAACACATGAAAAGTAAATCACCTATAACTGCCAATTCCAAATGTTCAATGTATACTGAATCAGGTCTCAGTACCTGGAAATGTGGGCTGGACACACACTTGGCAAGCTGTCTAAAGAGTGGCTCCTGGACTTTGACGAACTCTGCCGGCTCGATGACATCCAGAATCTCCTCCAGCTCATTCAGAAACATCACCTCTTTGGGACTGTGAGTCTTAGGCCAGAACTTGAGAAGACCCATAATCACCTGCAGGGGGCAGAAGTAACATCACTAGTCACCAACCCTGGATCCAGCAAAACAAGCCCAGACCATCACACTTCCTCCTCCATGTTTGACAGTTGAAGCCACACACTGTGGAAGCATCCTTTCACCTACTCTACGCCGTACAAAGAAGCTGTTGTCCTGTGAGCCGCCTATCACGCAAACTGTTGACTCTCAGAAACTTGTCTTCTGATTCAGTTGAGGCTTTGGGTCTGCCAGACCTCTTCCTGTCAAAGTTTGCCCCAGTTTCTGACTTCCTTTTGATGCTGAAGGAAACTGTACTCACTGACACTTTGACTTTCTTTTTCTCTGTAGGAAAGACCTACATTTTTCAGGGTTATGATGGTCTGTCTCTCTTCCACTGTTAATCACCTTTTTCTTGCCATTTCTGTAGCAACACACAACTTTCTGCAGTACAATACTGTTGAACTGATGCTCACGAGGGTATGGTACCACATTGTGTTCAAACACTGCTTTTATGCTGACAGAGGGGCTTGTTAGTAATCAAGCTTTGAACCTTGTGGACATCCTTAATCATCGTCGTCGAAAAATTCCGAACCAGTGGGAGGCAACGACGTCCTGTCGATAGTTAACAATTGGGTAAAACACAATAACAAGACTTTACATCTCTGTTTTTCAGTTTTGGGTAACCTTACTTTTTATTTTACCCTCTGGTAGTTCACCACTTACCGTTGTATCATTTCAAGCTCCTGATTGGACTTGAGTGACTTGAATTGCAATAAATAACTGGAAAAATTGGGGTGTTCTAAAACTTTTGACCGGGAGTGTATGTTTATAGGAGACCACTTTAGAAAGAAAGCAGACTCACCGGCTCAGTCAGACTGCTGTCTTTCTCCAGGAACTGGACGACACAGTAAGCCAGCTGCAGGGGTTGAGAACATGAGAGAAGGAGGAAGATAGAGACACAGAAAGATAAAGAGAGAGACATAAAAGAAAACAGTCAGACAAACAGACAGACAGAAAGACAAACAGAGAGACAGCCATACAAACAAACAGACAGACATACAGAAGGACGGAAAGACAGAGACTGACAGACACAGACAGACAGAAAGACAAACAGAGAGACATACAGAGGGACGGAAAGACAGACTTACAGAAGGACAGACAGACAGACAGACAGATAGCCGGACAGAGAGGCAGAGGGATAGACGGGCAGGCTGGCTGACAGACAGACAGACGGATGGACAAACAGACAGACGGACAGAAGGTCAGACAGATAGCCTGACAGACAGACACAGGGATAGACAGGCAGACTGACAGACAGACGGATGGACATGCAGGCAGTCAGATAGGCAGTCTCTAACCTGTGGGTGGTAGACACTCAGAGATTTGACTTTGTGCAGGGGCAGAAGAACACGGATCAGAAACATCTTGTGTTCTTCTTTCAGAGGCAAAGCGAAGCCGTTTATAATGCTAAGCAGAGACAACAGAAATACAATGATGATCAACAGGTTCAAGATGTTTGCTCAACTACTCGCTCTAATTATTAAGGCTCATTCAGGGCATTATGCATGTATAATCTAATCGTTCATGTAGAAACTATCACCAGGTGACTTAGTATGCATCTTAAAACCAGCTGTAAACTGTAGTGATATGGTGTGTGTGAGTGTGTGACAGGGTTACCTTCCAAGTATCTCCAGAAGTTCAGCGATGCCGTTGTGATGTTCTGTCTCATAGATAAATCTGTTAAAAATACAACAGAACTGTTTGTCATAGACTGAGTACACATGTCAGAGCCTGGACTTAAAACCAGTGTTTTCTTAAGTGAGGACCAGGACCTGCTTGGGGCTCAAGGACAGCATTGGGCTGAAATAAAGTAACATATTACTCCATTTATTACAAATGACAGTGGCTTCATGGTCAATGTGGGGCCAGCCGCTCTCTCACAGCCTAGTGTGTACTATACGTGGGAAAATTGTATTCAAAATTGCATCAACTAAAATACTGAAACGTATTTTAGACTCCACTAAAGCGGTTCTTGGTGATGGGCTGCTGTCATTCAAGTTGCTGAGCTTCTTAAGTCAGTGAACAATTTCTAGACAAGATACAAATTTGTTTTGTATCCCTAACTTAAAAGATGAACAAAGTGGATTTTTTTTAACTGGAGCAGGTTTGTACGGAGTCAGATCAGTCTCAAATTTCACAAATGCACACAAAGATTCACAAATGTATTTCTGATTCACACACAATTGATGTTGTTCTGCACAAATACAAAAAATATCCACAGCAATGAGCTGGGTCAGACTGTAATGCTTTTCCTTTACTTTTTTGTATATATAAATATATATACACTACCGGTCAAAAGTTTTAGAACACCCCAATTTTTCCAGAGTTTTTACTGAAAATTATGCTGTTTAATGTCTCATTGCACTCAGACGTCAAAGCATAGCACAAATAAGCAATTGGAGTCAAAAAAGAAATTATGGAATCAATTTATAGACCAAAATGTTTTCTAAACTGTTGACTCATCAAAGTAGCCACCTTTAGCAGATATAACAGCTGAACACACACACGTGGCATTCTTTCTACAATAGAAATGAAATATTCTTCAGAAAGTTCTTCCCATGTCTGTTGCAGAAGTTCCCATAAATGTGTGGCACTTGTGGGTTACTTTGCCCTCACTCTTCTGTCCATTTCATCCCAAACCGTGATGAACCCAAGATTTCAAATTTTGATTCATCAGTCCATAATACCTTTTTCCAGTCTTCAGTCGTCCAATGGCAGTGTTTGTTGGCCCAGGCAAGAAATTACTCCCAGCATTTATTTGGGACAGGCCTATATTTGTCAAAACGCACTGCTACACCCTGCAGTTAATTGGGACTCGTCAGTTGTTTAGTGTTTTACAGTATGCTTTTTTGAGCCGTTTTCAGCATAAAATTTTAGGTTGCCAAATATTCTGTGCATCCCTAGGTAAGATTGATCAAATACCCATCAACGCGCAGTTACCAGCATATACCAATTTCTTTAAGCTGAGTGCACGTTTGATAAATGAGGACCAGTGTTCTGATGTGTTAATGGCTTATATTGTCTGAGTGAAAGATTTAAGGTATTTCAAGCTTTTTGTGTCCTCTGATTTCAACTTCTCACTTTCTCTGTTGGTTGTCTGTTGCCCATCACTTAAGTTCTGACCTGTAGAAGATGTTGTTGATCTGGCGGCGGATGTAGGCGCGGAGGCCGAGGAACTTGCCGTAGATCCGGTGGAGGATTGTCTTCAGGAAGTCTCTTTCTCTGGGATCCTCGCTGTCAAACAGCTCCAGCAGCTTTAAGACAACCAACGCATAGAGAGTCAGAGCAGTCCCTGAAGAATCACATCTGCACATTGTAACATCAGCCTCAGAGGTCCCAGCTTACCGACAGTACAAACTTTTGGTCAATGTATTTTTTGGCAACGTTTGGCTGGAAGTCTGGAGACTCCAAGAAGCGGAGGAAGAACTCATAGACGAGCTGTGAAGACAAAGACATGTCGCTTACTGCAAACATGAGCAAACATCACCATCACACAGAAACATAACCTGATCATCATATTTCAATCCAAACCATTCAGCTGGTTATGACCATGGCAGAAAATGTTCATTGTGAAGCTGAATGTGCACACACTCAGACAGACAGCAGGGCAAACTGAAGCCAAAAACCCACAGAGTACCTGTAAGTGAGGCCAGGCAGCCTCCAATGTCGGCTCATCCTCTTCGGGATCAAACTCAGCACCCGTGGGGTTGGAGGATGGAGGGAGGGTCCGGAACAGGTTCACAGAAAACTGAACACACATATACCCAGACACAGACATATACACAGACACACACACACATACATACAAATACAAATACAAATACACACACACACACACACAGAAAAAAAAAATCTTGTTTCAGTTTTAAAGTTTGTGAACAATCACTTGAAGACTAATGTCTCAGCCAGACCTAAAAAATCTAGTCCTCCCTAAGACCAAGAAAGGAGACACAAGTCCAGCTCTGATATACAGTTGTGCCAGAAAGTTAACACCAACCGGCAACCTCCGGTCTGGAAAAATGAGACAACACAGAAGTGCTAAAAAGCTGCTGTTCCTCCAGTGACCGCTTGAGGCTGGCTCCAGAAGCACCGGAAGTNTTTCTAACTCAGCCGTTTGGAAGATATTAGGATCAAGAGCTTACCCAATCAGAGCCACAGCTCAGATCACGTGACTGACGGGCGCCCAATAGCTGTGAGTTTGGGCACTCGTCACTCGTCCCATTTCCAATATGGCCGCGCCCGTCGTTTAGCCTCAAAACAGAGCTGCAGTGACAGACGGGTGATGTCACGGAGACTACGTCCATGTTTTATACAGTCTATGGTTTATACCCCCAGCAGAATTTCTGATTTTTTTAGCCTTTTCTCAGAAAATATGAATGATAACACAAAATTCTTTCTGTCACTCATGGTCAGTGGTTGGGTGAAGACATTTATAGAGAAAAAAAATAGTTTACTCTTTTTAGATCATAATGACAACAGAAACTTCAAAAATGACCCTGTTCAAAAGTTTACACCCCCTGGTGATTTTGGCCTGATAAATGCACAAAATTTGACACAAATGTGTTTGAATGTCTCCTAAAGGTAACCATCCTCACCTGTCATCTATTAGCTTGTAAACTGTGTGTGTATAAAAGCTCAGTGAGTTTCTGAGCTCCTGACAGACACGTGCATCTTTCACTCAGTGCTACGTTGAAGTTTCTGGTTTCTGTGTCATGGGGAAAGTAAAAGAATTGTCAAAGGATCTGTGAGAAAAAGTAATCCAACTTTATAAAACAGGAAAAGGATTTAAAAAGATATCCAAGGAATTGATGATGCCAAGAATCACTGAAACCAAACCACGGTCAGGCAGACCAACTAAAATTTCAGCTCCAACTGCAAGAAAAATAGTTCAAGATGCTAAGAGAAAACCCTCAAATCACTTCAGCTGAAATACAGGACTCTCTGAAAAAAATTGGGGTGGATGTTTCAAGATCCACAATAAGGAGACACTTGGAGAAACATGGGCTGCATGACCGGGTCACCAGAAAAAAAGCCATTTCTACGCAAATGCCACAAAATATCTAGCTTACAGCACAGAGACAAGCCTCAAAACTTCTGGAACAAAGTCATTTGGAGTGATGAGACCAAAATTGAACTTTCTGGCCACAACCATAAATGTTACATTTGGAGAGGAGTCAACAAGGCCTATGATGACAGGTCCACCATTCCTACTGTGAAACACGGAGGTGTATCACTGATGTTTTGGGGATGTGTGAGCTACAAAGGCTCAGGAAACTTGGTCCAAACTGATGAATGAAGGATGAATGCAGCATGTTATCAGAAAATACTGGAGGAAAATTTACACTCATCAGCCCAGAAGCTGCACATGAGACGTACTTGGACGTTCACACATGACAATGATCCAAAACACAAGGCCAAATCAACCTGCCATTGACTACAGCAGAAGAAAGTGAAGGTTTTAAAGTGGCCATCTCAGTCTCCTGACCTTGATATCATCGATCCAGTGGAGGGAGATCTCAAACCTGCAGTTCATGCAAGACAGCTCAAGAATCTACAAGACTTGGAGGCTTTTTGTCAAGAAGAATGGGCAGTTTTACCATATGAGATAATAAAGACCCTCATCCACAACGAGCACAAAGAATTTCAAGCTGTTATTGATGTTAAAGGGGAAAATGCAAGGTATTAAAAACTGGGGGGTGTAAACTTTGGAACAGGGTCATTTTTTAAGTTTCCGTTGTCAGTATGATTAAAATAGAGTAAACTAATTTTTTTTTTCAATAAATGTCTTCACCCAACCACCAACCATGAGTGATAAAAAGGTTTTTGTGTTTTCATTCATATTTTCTAAGAAAAGGCCAAAAAAATCAGAAATTCTGCTGGGGGGTATAAACTTTCTGGCACAACTGTATATCCACTGACCCCTGTTTGTCAGAGACACTGTTCTGCTAGTTTAAAAGGTAGCATGAATGCAAGGTTTAACGCCAGGTATAATAAAACTCTCACATTTACATGTTTGTAGGTAAGGGTTTACCTTTGATTTGTTTTAGACTGTTTTAGACTTCAAAGGTCTGATCTTATTGTTTTTTCTTGAAGAAGCCTGTTTTAATGACTGTAAATGTCTTCCCTTTTGTTTTAAGGCATCATTTTTCAATTCAATGTCTTGTGTGATGCACTCTGAAAGCCCCGTTTGCTAAAATGTGCTTTATAAATGGACCTGCTCAGCTTTCCTCAAATAATGAGTGATTAATATTTGGGGTTAAATGTGCATCTGCAGTTTCAAAACATTACACCCTCACTAAAGTTCAACTCTCTTCAACACCAAAACTCTCTCTTTAACACCAACTTAGTTTCAGCAACGTCCGTCTAACATGAATCTGGCTCTGCCTGAAGGTTCACTCCGTCAAGAGAAGTTTCTTCTTACCACTACCACTTCAGGAAGGGATAAGACTACATATCTTGAAAAAGAAAATTGACAGTAGGTCTTTGTTAATCATGTAACTTTAGCATTTCATGTCAATGTTTTTGTAAAGAGGGATAACGCTTGTCCTGTTTCGGCACCATAAGTAAAGACTGATGGTTTAGTAAATTGATATTGAATTACATGTCTTCATCTCGTAAAATGATTTGCCTTTAATTTCAGTACTATTTCAAAGTAGAAGATGAAAAGATCAGAGCACTTGCTGTGTAAGACCCTAACAGTTTTGTTAGTTTCTGTTTTAGTTCTCAGCTTCAGCATTCGTGCTGATTTTGTTGAGGTCTGGTGAAGATGGCTGTCACAAGAACAATATTGAATGACAATGTGTGTGCGTATGTGTGTCTCACCATCAGCACAGCCTCAGGGTAGATGCACTCAGTCACTACATCACTGTTGTGTGTAATGTACTCCACCATCTCATTGAGTCCAGCTCTCTTCACTTCTTTATATTTCAGGTCGCTGAGTGGGTCGCTGACAAAGTCAAACAGGACGCAGCATTGGCGCAGCTTCTGGACGAACAGCTCCTCACGCTCAATCATGGGGGAGTCTAAGAAAAGGGCAAAGAGGTGTCAGCTGAAAAGACTTGGCTCCATATTCCTCTGAAAGCCACAACTGATTAAAAAAAGGGTGTGAAACCTGTTCTGATAAGGTCACAGGCAAGTGCACACTTCTGGTTATCATCATAGACTTCTACTTGCTTCTACCTTATTCTGCTGTTGGGTAACAAATCAAATCAATGAGATCCATGTTTAAAACACTCAGTCAGGAAATCCAAGCCCTGATTGTCTTCAATGAACCAGCATGAAGCAGACTAGTGTCTCAGTGAGAATGTTTGATCCTGAACAGCTTGCCTGGTCCTCCTTATGCAGATATCTGATTGGAATTTTAGTGCGCCTGCGTAAACTGCGTCAACTGACGGGAAAAGAGAGAGAGAGAGAGAGAGAGAGTGGAGCTGTCTGCAGTTGATTGACATGCAAGTTAATTTCAGCCAATATGTGCACAAATGCACGCACAGAAACAGACATAAAACGTTCGCTAAAGCAGTTAATAAGACACAATCTCACACTGATGATGGACAGAACAACAGTACGCCATCGTGTGGGCATGATGTGATTGTGTGTTTATTTCTAAAAACTTTAAAGTGGTCCGAGAGGGTCAGTTGAATGCACAGTCAGCTGGCCCAGACCTAGTCAGTTGCACATCCAGGCCAGTGGTCTAGTTATAATGTTGAGCCCTGCTTCACAGCTAGGATCAGATTCTTACGCTGAAGCCAGCTTGAACACAGCTTTCACAACAGTTACTGTCCAAGCTGAGTCATGAAAATTCAGGACACATAGGATGCAGAGGAGGAAAGAAGCTACAAGGAAAGAGAGTGGCACTTAGACAACGGAGAAGTTTGGAGAGAAATTTTGAGTTGTCTTTTCACTATCGACATGGTAATGTGAGGTCCCTTGCTAATACATTTGAGGGGCTAACTGCATTAGCCAGGAGTCAAAGGGAGTTTTGGGAGTGCAGTTTGATGTGCTCACAGAAACGTGGCTAATTCAGGATGTCCCCCACAACGTCCCCCTACACGGCCTCCAGATTGTCCGGGCTAACCAGGATGCCACTCTGAAACTCTGTAGGATGAACTCTGTAACTCCTTCCTATAAATTACAACCCAGGCACTGGACTATTAACCTGGACATACTTATTTTTATGTTTACCGTCCTTTTACCTGACATATTTATCTATTTATTTACTACATTTATCTACCTGAAGTCTGTGCAATCTGTTTGTAAACTGATTATTTTGTCCTCTGTCCCATCTATTTTCTTACTGCTGTGTCTAACAGCAGGTAACATTTAATTTCTCCTTAGGATTAATGAAATATTTCTGATTCTGCTTCTGATAGGAGTAAATAAACCCCCCTTAGAAGGACTGTACACAAACTGCTTTTGCTCTCCATATGGACTGTTATCCTGCAGACACCAAAACTTGCTCATACTTGATTGGTAAACAGCACAAAGTTTTTAAAAGAAACTGCAAAGCGTCTTATAGTAAAAATCAGACCATCAGGTCCATATTCTGTGTTTGTACAACCTATGAATACAGATTAAGTTAAACACAATGTTAGACTTGTGTGGTAGTAACCTTTAAGTGCAGGTAGTTTCTGTAGCTCTCTGTTCTTGGTCAGGCTGAAGCGGGACGAGCTCTGGCGTCGCTCCTTCTTCACCAACTGAGGACCTCCAGAGTATTTGATCTTGTTGAGCTGAGTGGGTGGAGGCGTGCTGTTGCTGGGGCGCTTACTGCCACTCTGCTGCTGCTGTGACTGTGCACATACAAACAAATTCAGTCAATTTCAAGTTCAGAAGGAAAAAATACTGAATGTCTTCACAAACAGAAGGGAGACACTCCTGAACAAAATCTTCAAACCAGTTGAAAAATTTCTCTAATTAACAATTTGCACCGCTGGATCTTAAACAAAAAGGTTCTAAGTAGAGTTTCATAATGCAAAAAGAGGAAATGGGAGTGAGACAAAAAAACTTAAGTAAGCAATTTATTAAAAACAACAACTATAATAAAAAATTAAATAGTCTGTTCATTAGATGATCATAAGTTAAAGACCATAGTTATAAAAAAACGAAACAAAACTGAACCCCCCCCCCCCCAACATACAAATCATAGTTTGAAAAAAGGACTCAGTAATGGGGAGCTTCACCCTTCTTGTTGATCACTTCAAAAATTAGTTTGTTCATGTTCGATGTGAATGTTTCCAGGAGGCTAGAGGGTACATTGCGCCAAGTGGTGAAGATGCTTCATGTTTGTCATCCATCGTCTGGAACTGACGTCCATTTTTGTAAACTTCCCTCTCCATCCATCCCACAATGTTCTCAATGTGATTTAGATCAGAAGAACGCACAGCATGGTCCAAAAGAGTGAACTTTTTGCTCTGGAGTAAGTCCTTTGTCAGGCGGCTATCGTGAACTGCAGCTTTGTCCTATTGAAAAACCCAGTCATTAGCACACAGAGTAGGGCCCTGCAACCACATTTTTGTACAGATTTTGTAAAACCCTGTCTTTTTGGCTTTTATTTCGTCTCCCATTTCTCTTTTCATTATAAAACTCCACTCAGTTGTAAATTAGTGCAATTTTTCATCTGGTCTTAAGATTTTGATCAGGTTTAACATTTTGTAGTAATTTACAGCATTCTGTAATAGAATTCTTGAACCCAATATGAAATAAATTAAAAGAAAATATACCCCAATAAAGTTGGTCAATCAGATGAGTAAAAAATGTTTATTCTATTCCATACTTTTATATTTTTAATTATTCTTTAAGTGTTTTTAACTTTGTTCTGTACGGTGTCCTTGAGTACCCTGAAAGGCGCCTTTAAATAGAATTTATTATTTTTTTTTTTGTAATTATATCTATTATTATATAGCTACAACTAAGGGCAAAATTTGTTACATTTTGTGTTCCACATTTGTTTTTCATGTTTTGTCTGCTTTCAATAGAAAATGTCATTTGAACGTTACCCAAATTGCATCCGTATATGTTGTCCAACATTTCAGTGCACTGATAATGGTTGAGCCAGTAACACTCATTTAGCCCAATCTTTGTCTCTATGAGCTTTCAAACACATTCTATTTGGATCTATTTGAAGTTACACTTCAATCAGATTTGATCAGTGAACAATCCCACAATTTTTAAAGAAAATAATTCATATTTATGATGTATTCTGACAGTACAATAGTGTTTTCTACAAAAGACAGCACCACATTCTGCTATTTTCTTGGTAAAAGAAAAGTGTAACACCTGCATTTTGTAGTAATTGACGCAATATGCAAGAGCTCATTACATAATGCGGAAAAATTTATTACTTCATGCGTTCAAGAATTATTTTACAAAATGATGAAAATTATCACAAAAAGTCATACATTTGCCACACACAGTACATATGAAGTAAAAATGTATAACTTTCTTACATACTGCGGCATTATGCTGTATAATATGCTATAAATAATGTGGCGCTACAGACCTTTTGGTGCTAGGGGTCAACAGCATCAGGACACTATAGTTAAAGCTGCAGTTATTATTATCAATCATTTCTTCTTGCAGCAGAACTCTGCTTGCCTGCTGAACTTCACATAAACCCTCTGGACCTAGATGTCATATTGAGAAATCCACAGCATGAGACTGTCTAGAGAAAGATCTAAGCTCACTCTAGTTTTAGCAGCTGTCAGGGTGGAGACTCAAGGCCTTATCAGAACCAGCTTCCAAATGTCTGGCCAGACATGAACTTTCTCTGAACCTTTTCTTTGCGATTGCCCCCTCACTTTCAGAACCTGATGCATCTAATCAAGGAGAGAAGCAGACACCTTCCTCCAGCTGCTCCTGCCTCATCTTTGGGCAATCAATATCATTTCATGATTTCAAAAGAGACAAATGCTCTGAGGTTTCTTTCTTCCCACAAAAACATCTGAAGAAAATTTTGCACTTGTAAGAATCAATGAGGTCCTTTTTTCAACCAAACAAATACTCCTGCTAATAAGTGTAACGTCTTTTTTCACCTCTGTAAACATGAAGGCAGACAGTAGATGCATGAAAAAACACATGCACAGAATTGATTATGCCATCCCAGGATGTGAAACTCTGATTCGTTTCTTCTCTGATCCTGCTTGGGGTTTACCTGAGCGTCTGAACATGATCAGCAGCTCCTCAGTAAAGTCTGAGGGATCAAGAGACCAGGGAGTAGAGCAGTAACACCAGCTGATAGTGAGGAATTAGCGGAATAGTCTTGCAGATGCTTATCTGTGTGATTCAGTTAGTTTTAGTCCAGCCCATCCACACCAACATAATTTTTTTCTATTTTACTTTGAATTATTTTTACTCAATTTCTATTTTTAACAAGTCGTCCTATGCATGATTATTTTTTGTTTCAGGTTTATTTAAACTAATCTGACAGCACCAGCACCAGCATCAGCAGCATGCTGTTTCTGTGCAGACAGCAGCACCAGTGTGCCCTTGCAGGCTCAGAAGAAAGTGACTGTGAACCTACTGCAGGCTGTTCCACCATCATGTAGTTGGAAGAAGCAGAAGCTTGCTTCATATTTTAGACACTCACCTCATCTGAATTTTCAGTGGCAGCAGTATCCTTCCCTCCCCCAGTGCTACTGCTGCTGTTGGTGTTCTTCATGCTGCTTTTGGAAGATTTGGTTGTTTCCTGCTCACACACACAGAAAAGTGGGAGAAGTCATACCCAGTGTCATTTGTCCATAGCAACATCTTCAGGGCTGGTCGCTAAGCTTTTTACTGGGAGCACATGCGCTCCTAAATGAAAAAATTTAAGAGCACAGCAAAAATTTAGGAGCAAAATGAAATTTCTCAACAATTTTAATATTAACACTCAAACAATATACACAGTAACAGTGCACTCATACATAAAAATACAGTGGTGTCAGTGACTGTAGCTTGTGCGGCTGAGATCGTGATGCGCAGACTTGTAATCCGCAGTTACCTTGTGGCAGGGCGGGGCAGGAATGTTTACTTAATTTGCGGTCCAAGTTATTAAAAAAAGGTCTGTTTCAAAACAGGTATTACATTTCATTTTTAGCTGAGGAGCTCAAAAGAAAAAAGGATGAGTTTAGATGTCTTCAGTGGGAAGATGAAGGTAAAGAAGAGAAAGATGATGAGGGTACATTGACAGCCAGTTCATCTGTGACTGGGATGATCTCAATTTCTTGGAGTCACAGTCGCAGCCAAATGCCCTCCATGTGCCTGTGAATGTGGTAAGAATCAGGGGTGTGAATCTTTCAGTGCCTCACTATTCAATTCAATTCTGACTCTGAGGGTCTCCATTCCATTCAAAATCAATTCAGGGGTGAAGATGGCCTAGTGCAGGGGTGGCCAACCAGTCAGACACCAAGAGCCAAAAAAATCACAGTGGCACAACAAAGAGCCACATCTTAAATGTGGGCTCACAAACTCTCTCACACAAACGGGAAATGACATTAAATGAAAATCAGTACATTTCCACGTTTCCAAACCAGTGTCCCCCGGTCCATCTTCACCCTTACACAAGGTATCTCCCTCATTCATGCTGTCTTTTTTCACATCTTCACATCCCTTACCTCCACACACACACACACACATAACAGTCGCAGCTGCTGGTCTTTCAAGGAGAGGAAGTTCATTTTTTCCCAGCCTACAGAATAATAATTATAACTTTATTTATGCAGCACTTTTCAAAACAATGTTACTAAGTGCTTGAATTTACATTTTAGGGGAAGCTGAGCTCCCCTTGCAGTCTTAGAGCACTCGCCACTGACATACATACACACACAGTCACAGTCTCTCCCTCTCTCTCTCTTCTCCTTTACTGACTTTTCTACCCCAAAAATATAATACGTGACAAATGCCTGTATCAACGATAACAGATATTGGCAACTTTGAAATGTCCCGTCGATGCACATCTACACATGCGCACTCTGCTCCACTCACTCACCCCGCCCACACCTGATACATTTTTCAAAGCGCCTCATTTTTTTGAAGAATGGACGGAAGAGCCGCACACTGGCAGGCAAAGAGCTGCATGCGGCTCACGAGCCGCGGGTTGGCCACCCCTGGCCTCGTGGATATGGCCACGCACCATGAGGTTTGCCCTCAAGCGGGTGGCCCGGGTTCTATTCCCGCCTGTGGCCTGTTTCCTGCATGTCATTTCCCACTCTCTCGCCCTTTCCTAGTCTATCCACTGTCCTCCTCTATCCAATTAAAGGCAGAAAAAAAGTCCAAAAATATCTTTTAAATAAAAATCAATTCTTGATTCAAACAATTATTAATTCAAACAATTTTTGATTCAAAATTTGATACAGTGCACTACAGTGCAGTCTACCCTTTTCTAATAAAAGACAGAATCAGAATCAGAATCAACTTTATACGTAGGTATGCTTGAACATACAAGGAATCTGTTGTGGTATACTGTGCTCTCTTGTACATGGAAAGGCATAAAAGGTAAAATAGTAATAATAAAAATTTTGCATGAAGAGTGTTATCAACAACTATAAACACAAAAGAATAGCAAATAGACGAGACAAGTACTTACAGGCTAAAACTATGATAAAAGTGCAATAGTGAGTAGTGCCAGAATGCAGATATTAAATGAGGCAGTTTAACAAGTTGCAAAGTGGGTTAAATAAACAATAAATAATAATTTTTAAAAATGTGCATTCTGCTGGTACATTAAATATCTATGTGTTTAATCACAGTACTGTTCCAGGTTCAGGTTCTGAAAAACAGAGAAAAACAGAAAAAGCAGAGTAAAGAGGGGGGGGGGGGGCACCTCCTCTTCTAAGGAGGATGTCCCTTACTCCGTAAAGAGGTAGAAAAGCAGGAGGAGGAGAACATCTCCTGACACTGTTATGGTTAGTGTTCATCAGGGTGACAGCCTGAGGGAAGAAACTGTTCTAAACACTTGAGGCTGAAAATTTCTGCCGGGACTGTTTACCTTGGTTTGACTTCAGAGCCGTCAGAAAGTGTACTGACAGCAAGTGCTTTGGCCAACTTTTCTGGAATACCTTGCACTTCCATTATCTGGTCTTTTTTTAATTAACTGCATGTTAAATAGAAGAAAAAATGTTTTGACTGAACACAACACAAACAGTTAATTTTTGAGGTTTAGTTAAGAAAAACACAAAGGAACAAAGGTAATACATTTTACAAAATTACCTGAAAATTTAATAATCAGCAAACATATGCACAATAACACTTACGACGCTCTGCCAATTGCCGCTCCGTAGTGCTGACACTTATATTCAATATTCGAATAACCATTCCAACATGGGAGAGTAAATCAATATTTGAATGTAAACTATTGAGTGCAGAAGCCCATCAGGGCGCCTGGTACAGTGGACCGTTTCATCCAGCAGAGGGCGCTGTCACTGCAGATTGATCGTCAGACACATAAACTGCTCTCTTGACATCATTAAACAAAGAATGAGGTACATTTGAGAAACATGGAGGATGCAAAAAGCCACACAGGGCGAACTATAATAATGCCAATTCACCTGCGGAGCGCTGTGTGGAAGTATTCTGGGTTCTACGCAGTTGATGGAAAAATGATAAACGAAGACCGGGCTGTGTGTCAGTTGTGTGAAAAGCGAGGCGCCTAAGTGCAGTGGCGCTTCATCCAGTTTAAAACCCTGTGTGACCGTGTTCTTTTTCGGCCGGGTCTTTGCCAGAGGTGCGGAAACAAGCTACCACGGAAAAGATTGCTCGATTCATATGCAAGGATATGCGACCCATTGGTGTGGTTACATGAGAGGATTTTTGGGATGTAATAATGGAGCTGGAGCCACGATACACCATTCCTAGCCGCACCGCCATTTAGGGCTGAACGATATGGGCAAAATTTCATATCTCGATATTCATGCCAAATATCTCGATATCGATACGATGTGATATGATACGTTGTGATATGATACGTTGTGATATGATACGTTGTGATATGATACGTTGTGAATCCAGTGTGTCTATTCCCACGAGATTGGACCTCTGGTAAGTTTATAATCACCCCCTGATGTTTAGTGTGGTACATTTGCACAGGACAAGTGAAGCCTGTTTGCTGATGTTTATGAATGAAGACACAGTACAGACCTGTCTGCTTTAGCAGCAGCAGCTCACTCAGCAGCTCACAGCCAGACAGACATTCAGACAACAGAAGAAGACATCCACACCAGGCTCCAGTCTAACAATGTGCACTGAAAACTACTGGATATGCAGAATAAATGCAGTTATCTTCAAACTTAAAAGCTGCTGCGCAAAGATCAGTTCTTATTGAGTCCTTACCTCGACATCCAACCATCAGCTGACGCGTCTGCGCGAGTGAGTGAGTTAAAGTGAGAAAACTGTCGGACAAAAGCTCTGACTCTCCATACATGTGTAATAATCTACATTTAGGAGCAATTAAATAGAGAAACCAATGCTGTTTTCATCAATATAACTTAAATTTTACCACCAACATGTTTCTGCGCACTGGCACAGCGCCTCAGTGAAGCCTGTTGCTTAGAGAGCATCCACGGATGCCTTCCCCACAGCATCAGCTGTACTGCCTCTGCAGCATGTCACAGCTGAGCATCCCCAACGTGTCCCACAGACTAATCATCACGGACGTCAGAGGTATAAATGTCATTTTTACTCCCTAAATCTGCACAAGCTTTGCATTTAAGTGGCCAAAATACACGTATGCCAATATATCTTTTTTATGTAACAAATTTCACAGGAAGGATGCTGGCTAATCTGAAAGCGTGCTACTGTGAGGAGCGCAGCGAGTGGATGCTTTTCAATAAAGCAACTTTCCTGGACCCCCAAGTAATTCGCTTAGTCCATCTTTCACCAGAGAAGAGAAATGTTGTCATTGACAGGTTGTCACGTGAGATGATAGACTGTGAAACAGGCAGTGACTGTAGAGAAGAGAAAAAGGCAGCTGCCCTTGGAGCGATGGGCTCTCTGTTTGGGAGTTTGTACAAAATTAATGACTCTGTTCAAAGTTATGGGAGTTCAATTCAAGAGATGGATAGCTACATGAGAGAGACTCCACTCTCTGCAGACAGCAACCCCCTGCTTTGGTGGAGAGACAACAGGTGTGCTTGGCTGGTAAATATGTGGGTGTGTCAGGTACCTCAGTGCACTCTGAACAGGTCTTCTCGTCAGCAGGTAACATTGTGAGGTAACATTGTGCAGGTAACAATTAAAATGGTTTATGCTGTTGTGCACTATGACAGTGTTAATAAAAACAAAAGTTAATATAATGGAAATGGCTCGTGACTGTGTTTTCGGTTATTTTCGTGCATGTTCAAAAACTGTATGAATTTAATTTGGGGAAAAGTGACAGCCTTACAGCTCCGCCCTCACTGCAAAGGTAGGCGTATGAATATTGTAACTTTTGTATTAAATTTTTTTTTTTTTTCTCTTTCTCGGCTTCACCGTAAATTCTCTACTGCGCAGACTCTGGCTGCACAACGGCGGCTCCAGTAAGGGAGTTCTTTTGGTTTCAAAACCGTAGAACGGTCACAGGTGGAGCCACGCTGTCCATTCTATATACAGTCAATGTTAAAGACAGGTGTCTTTTTGGATTCCACAGTGAATCTTTGCTCACAGACACAAGAAAATTGCATTCCCTATCTTCTCCCATATTATCTCCGTCTTCTGTTTTCATAAGAACAGCAAACCTCTACACTGTCACTTTCCTACAGAAATATTTGTGAACTCCATCAGCAGCTTAATTTCAAGTTGTAGGAAGGTAACTGGAAGACATGAATGCATTTTGGAACAGATTTTGGGATGCTTCAGACTAAGGATGTGCGCTAGTATTTTACTCGTCGGTTAAACGCTGCATTAAGCATCATGCATCTTGTTCTTCACGCCTCTACCTCGGCTTCTTTGTAAAAAAGCTGAGCAGCCTCCTCTTCCTCAACTCACACACGTAGCAGGGGTAGGGCCACAAAGTTTGGGGAGGAAAATTTGGAAAAAGTTAAGTGAGAAGATGGTGACGCTACTGCGCAAGAAAATCAGCACCCTTTGGCAAAGTGGCGGCTGCTGGTCCTTCAAGGAGGGGAAGCTCATTTTTTTCCTTGCCTGCACCATAAATGTGTTTGTGTATTTATATGTACATAACAGCAGAATACAAACGTAGTAAATGCTCTGGTGGATGTTTATACTTTAAGATCCCTGATTCGCTCATTTCACTGTCAATCAAAAAGGGATTTAGCCTCAGACAGCTCATCCAATCATCATACAGAAGCCGAGCGTCTGGGCCCCATGCAACCATGTTACATTGCGAGCTTCTTGCTTATGGACCAGTTGGCGGGTAAATTAGTCAAAACTCCCATCCCTACTTCAGATCCTTGCTGTGATCGGAAAAGAGTGAAAATGGAGCAGAACGGCGCCCTGCTCAACCTCCTCATTCATCAAAAAAAAACAAAAAACAATCCTGCTCTGTACCCCTTTCAAAAATCAGCCGCTCATGCAACGGCTGCAACACACTTGGACAGCCACATAGGAGCAAGGGCCTGTTTATCGCCACTTCTGCTTTAATTTAAGGTTACATCCTTCATAGATCAGGTCTATACCTTATTCTTTTATTTAGCAGACTTAAACTCCTTAGGTGTTTATCTTATTGACATGACAGTGTGTTGTTTTATTCTCCACATGGTCATGTATTCACAATCCTCCTATGTTCTCTGTATTGCACATGGCAAAATCCAGCCCCAATGCGTACACACACACACACACACACACACACACACACACACACACACATATGCAGACAGACAAACAAACACACTTTGTATTGGGAAGAAAGAATTAGGCGAAATCACAACAACCACAACAAATGCAGAAAAAACAAATCTATGCCTTTTTCTTAAGCACTCCCAAGGCAATCTATGTGAAGAGATAAGTCCTTAAAAAGGTCACATATAATTTACGCGATGTATCCTTCAAAGTTTGAAAGCTTGTGCATAGGACAGCATACTTCTTTTAACTTTCCTTTCTTAAAAATCTGAGCCAACCTAGTGATATTAAAGTAAGGAAAGGAGGCAGACAGCTACAGGGTGCCCATCTGTCAGTATAACCTTATAAGTTTAAGAACTTAAAAAGTAATTAATTGTAAAAAAATATATATACCCTTGTAGAGTAAGTGCCTAGAGAGATTTTACTTCCTTGGACCAATAATTGCATTGTTTTCCGTTTGTATCTGAACCAGGCTGTAAATTTCACATGTTCGAGAGGGTGTGTATGTGTTTCAGATGCTTCTGCAGCCACCCCAAAAGAGATTCCCAATGAACTGCAGTTTTTAGATATCCTGTACTGGCTTCATATAAGGGCTGAGCAATTAATCAAAAATTAGATTTAATCGCAATATGGCCTGCTGCAATATTTCAATTGCAGACGGTGCAATTTTTCTGTAAGCTGAAATGTGTCAGAATAAATTGTTTTGCAATAGATGTTTTTTGCTCTGCACCAGTTTTACTCAACCCTGCTCAAGTAAAGAGACAAATTGTTGAAAACTAAATGTATTAGGCTCCGTGCAGGTTATGGAGTTGTCCAAATATTCGTCTGTAGCTTGTTTTCATTGTTGTTATCATGTTAGCCTGATATCCAGTGAACAATATTAAACCAGTGACATGCGTTTTTCTCATTGTTACCGTCCATAAATTAGACTATTTATAGCCAATTTACCGATACTTAGGGATCAGTAGCGAGTCTCCTTCCAGTGACGTAATGAGCAGTCGGCATAACATGAAAGACGGGTTTTCTGCTCCTGCTTCTCTGGGCTGAAATCCTGGAGCATGAAGTCCTGATGTACGATAGAGGTGGATCATAAACAGGAAAACTAAGACCTCATTAATTATGCACGTTCGTGGACAGGGGGTCTACTGCAGGTGCTGTATTTGATTAATGAATGATTGTGTGACAGTTAAGGTGATAGACTGGTTCGACCTCAGGGTTTCTAACCCGTCTAACTGATGGGAACCCTTCAGATTTTTCCGTCATAACTCGAAAAAAATTCTGTCAAAGACGGAGAATAATTGTTAACACAACCCCTGGTCATTGGCTGGAATCAGCTGTCAATCAACAGCAAGCACTTAAAGAGGTTTGTGGTTGGCTGGCCTTAGCTGTACATGTAAGGGCAAGCTTCCATTCAGGGCGAACAGGGAAAATCACACTGATATCGTTGATTTTGTGAAATAAATATCCCGCATGTTCATATCCCGATATCGATAAGATAACGATATATCGTTCAGCCCTTGCAAGAAGTTGTCAAAAAGCAGCAAATATGAGTGAAAAAGGTTGAAAATTGAGAGAACACTTGTAAAATGGTCAGAAAGTAGCAAAATTATTGTCCAAAAGCAGCAAAATGAAAGAGTACAAAGTGATTAAAATGGGCAAAAAGTAGTCACGAGTAGCAAAAACTGTATTGACAGCATGAACATGCAGTTGAACTAACTTTTCAGGTGCCCCACATTTCCATTCAAAATCAAATTTACCGTGCAAATCTAAAAAGCTCTTCTTTTTTTCCAAAACTATTTAGTCCTAGTTCTAGTCATCAAATTTTGTGCTTTTTAAGCAAAGAGTGATTTATTGTTTGTTTGTTTAGCAACGCATAAGATGAGGAACCTGAAAAGGATTGCAACATAATTTGCTACTGCAGGATAGGGAAAAATAATTGCAATTAGATTTTTGCAAATTGTTCAGCCCTACTCCATGTCACAATGTCGGTGGTTGCCACCTGGTGCAGCTCTGACAATAGTGTAAGAAAGACCTCTGGTAACTGATGTAAAATAAATTGATTCCTGACAGAGAACAATGTGCTTGCCACTGGTCTGCCATGATATGTTGTCTATCTAAAAGCTACTGGATGAATAATCCCACTCACAAAACCCACAGATTACATTTGCCACCTGCTTAAATAACCTAATAAGGAACAAAATCAAATTATATAGATATAAAGAATCAAACCGTACACAATGCCGTTAACACTTAATAGATGAGCATGTTTTAGTAGATTATCATTAATCTGATGATTAGTATCATAGACACTGCATTTGTCATAAAGGGGGTTTACACGCAGAGCAGCCTCTAAAAGAATGGAACAGATTTCTAATGCATTTTACATTTTGAATTTACCCCTGAAAAAATTGAACACAGTTCAGATATGGGGAATATAAAGTTACCTGGGGTCTGACTACGGACATGCAAATTCATGGATTTTTAATTCCACAGGCGACCACACTCATCCTCCTGCCAGGTGGCTTACAGCCGTCTCTTCTCTGGCTCAGCACGGTTTGTGTCACCCACAGCACTAATCAAATGTGATGATGCTGTATGTATCAGAAGAGCATGTGATGCCATGTGATACTACAATTTCAAATCCAATATAGACACTATCAAACTCGAAAATCGTCACTTATGTGTGCAAATGCCTGGTGAATCTTGTATCAATCAATCAATTTTCATCAATATGGCGCCAAATCGTAACAAACGTTCTCAAAACACTTTCCAATAACATAAACTGGCCTGCTCTTGTTAACATTAATAAAATTGTATTTTATTAATAGGGACCATCATCAAAACAGGACAGTGAATCCTGTTTTATCTTAACCCCCCGGGTAAGTAACAAGAGCCGCAATTCTTTTCAATTCAGGTTCATAAAAAGGTCTGTAATCAATGTCTGCAAAAAGTCAGTGAAACCATATGCTTTAAGCAGAATTTTTCATATCGAGAAATAAAAGGCTGACTGGGAAGGCCCAGGTCAGACGAGGTGATAACACATCATACTTCTGGTTCGTAGAGTGAAGCTGGCTGATCAAGTGTGAAGAGAGACTGGATTGCCACCCCTGGACACCTCTCTGGGAACCCCTCTGGACACGCCCCTGGCTGGCTGGCTGGCATTACCTATTGCATGATGAATCGAGGCAGGCATCTAGGAATGATCGGCAGCCTGTACTAGTTCCCACCCCAGCCCAGCCTGTTTTCGACGAGCTGCATTATTCAGGGACAGCGGTTAGGGCTTCAGCACTAGCAGCAGCAGCATCCCGTTTATGATCCCGTTCAACGATACCAGCCGCCATCGTTAACAAGGAGTCTCCCTGACAGCTTAAAATGTGTTATTTCGCCATATTATCAACTTGACACAGCTGCTAAGATGTAGTCAGAGCTGAACCTGAGACAGACGCACTGGTTAGAGAGGTTGTTAGCAGCTCTGCGACCACTGGGAAGCACAGTCGTCCTCTGCTAGCGGGGCCTTAGCGGGTTAGCCTGACAGCAGGACAGCTAGCGGCTGCTGCTCGATAAATCAGAACGTCCAGAGTCTTTATTACCATATAATTGCAGCTGCCCAGCGCCACCATGTTACATCGCACTGTACAGCGATTTGAGCCGCAGCCGTGGACTCACCTTCTCCTTCTTGGTTTTGTTGGGCATCTTGGCTGCGTTGGGTCCTTTTCCAGGGACGCTCCGTAATGTTCTTCCCCGGGAATCAGACGTTGTCACTCGGTCTGTCTCATCTTCCTGAGCCTGTTTCGAACCCGACCAATCCGATTGGTCGCTGACGTAAGCTCCTGCCTAGCGACACGCAACAGGATTTTTCTGATTGGCTGCCGGGGAGTTTATCCAAGAGGGTGAGGCTGAAGGGATGAGAGGCAGGACCAGAGTCTTCCCCAGCAACAAAACACCTTCAACCTGATGATACCGAACACTGTCCGACCACACACACTGTTATCGAGATGTATTGAGTTGCCTGAAGATAATGTTATTGATGTTGTTGAGTCCCAGTTATGAAATCTCTACTTTGGTTTGGGAGGGTGGAACAGCACCAAATGGATTCCAACCATGGAAACAAATTCAAAGCATACCGTATACAACCTGACCAGATTGATTATGCTTTATTATTATTATTATTATTATTATTCTATATATGACCCTAAAATCTTTTCTTATAGTTGGGATTTTCTGTGAAACCATCAAACTTACACAGACACAGGTGTAATACATCTGGAGTATTAATACTTTAATTTAAGTATTTAAACTTTACTTTCAGTCCAGGGTAGGGTGACCATATCCTGTTTCTCTGAAAAGAGCCTCTTAAAAGAAAAGAGGACATGTCTGGGCAAAAGAGGACGTATGGTCACCCTAATCTATCATATAAATTTAAAGCATCCTCTTTGCCATTTAAGACATTTAAATGATTTCAAAACATCCTGCCATCACTTTGACAAATACCTGCCTGTAATATTACATCAAGTTATGCACCTCTGATAATAACCCTACTGCAAAATAATCAGAACTTTTGCTTTTTTTCTACTCAAAGAACTCATCTCAACTCAGCTTTATTTATAAAGCACTTTAAAATGCAACAGTGTTGGCCAAAGTGCTGTACACAGTCCTAAACTATAAATCATAGACAGCGACAACAACAGTAATTAAGAAACAATAGGTGTGAACAAACAACAAAAATAATAAAAACAATAAAACAGTAAAAATAGTAAAAGGTTTGAAACTCTGCACACATTTAGCTGTGAAGTTAGATGAGGGCTGGAGCTTACAAACATTTGACAGCTAGATCCATTTTACAGACTTCATTGAGGCAGTTTGGTTATATTTATGCTGCTCAAGCTGGGTTTACAGAGTTTACACAAAGGGAAAAAATGATATAAATTGTCATATTCAATTTCTGCCTCACATCAAGAAAGTCACCAGTTTGAATCCCAACTTGGACATGACTACGAAAGAAATTTGAAAAAGGGGGACAACAAGAATTGCAGAAATCAAAACTAATGTTGATGTTTCAGAAATATAATTCTGCCCGTCTGTAATAATAGGAACGCACATAAAAAACTCAATCTACCCAAATCTTTGTCCATATTTTACGGTTGTTTCATAGGTAACCAAATTTTTTAGATCCTCATTTCTTATTTTTATGGATAAACTGTTTTGACCTGTATTGGTAGAATTCTAAACTACTTTAAACTAAAACAGCATCAGCTGATCAGGATCACATGTCATTCAGCTCTAACAGCTGTTTGTGTGTCTGCACATGTGCTGTAATAACTCTAATGAAATATAAACAGTAACAGAGTTTTAACTTATTTTTGAACCTGTTTCACAAACACTTTCACATGAAGAAAACCTGAGCTCTGTTTATTCTGTGTCCAGTTAAGAAGCGCACAGATCACTTTAGGGGTAAAATGCGTCATTATTGGATAATTTATTAATTATTGATTATTCATCCTAAAGGTATCCTCTATAAATTGAGGAAATCACTGATTGAGTGGGACACAAAAAGAGAAAGGTGATGGTCAGTAGGAAGACTAAACTCTGAGGGGAAAACAGTGAATAAAAACTAAAGCTTTAAAGCTGGTTCTCACCAAGACATAGTAACATAAGTAAAACACAGGTGAGGATACATAAATAAACAGCTGTTATGTGTTTGTTTATACATTAGGAGCTCATACTTACTTTCTCCATCTGCGGTGAATCTCGGCCGCTCAGGGGGAAGAGAGAGAGATATTTAATGGTTAGTGAGACTGACAGAAACTCTTTGAATGATAATTCAGAATCACATCATAATCATTCACTACTTTTCATCGTAAATAATAAACAAACAGTAACTAATTGTGTTTTGAGCATTTAAGGCTCAGATTTCTTTAGAGTACTGTCAGATAAAAGAACAAAAACTCAGATCATTTTAAAGACACAAAGTGATAAGATGAGCCTCCAGCAGAATCTTTTTCTACAGTCTGAGTAAATCCTCAGGATCAGATACCAGAGTTCAGTCCATGGAGGAAAAAAAGAACCGTAGAAGAAAACATCTCTGCACAGTAATCTGAGTTTGTGATTGTATTAATGTTAAAAGCTCATTCTTACCTTCCCCGTCCTCGGGGACCAGGAGCACCTCAGAAAGGGGAGATATATAGGGGGGTTAGTATGAAAGTCTTTTTTTTTTTTTTGGATAAAATCATTGATTTTTGTTCAGATTCAGAAGCTCATCCTTACCTTCCTCGTCCTCAGGGACCAGGAGCACCTCAGAAAGGGGGAAGTATATAGGGGGGTTAGTATGAAAGTATTTTTTAAAAATAAAATCATTGATTTTTGATCAGATTTAGATGCTCATACTTACTTTTCTTCGTCGTAGGTCCACGTGGTGCAGGTCTCACTCGTTGTGGCTCATGTGCCTCCTCCTGACGGTCCAGATCCTGTGGTCTTCTCTTACCTGGTTTTTGTTCNTTTTTTTTTTTTGGATAAAATCATTGATTTTTGATCAGATTCAGAAGCTCATCCTTACCTTCCTCGTCCTAAGGGACCAGGAGCACCTCAGAAAGGGGGAAGTATATAGGGGGGTTAGTATGAAAGTATTTTTTAAAAATAAAATCATTGATTTTTGATCAGATTTAGATGCTCATACTTACTTTTCTTCGTCGTAGGTCCACGTGGTGCAGGTCTCACTCGTTGTGGCTCATGTGCCTCCTCCTGACGGTCCAGATCCTGTGGTCTTCTCTTACCTGGTTTTTCAAGACGATTGCCAAGGACAAAATTTTGTGTTCCACGAACTGTCGGGACGGTCTGCGTTCTCGAGGGGCTCCGTATCGGTCAGGTCGGTCTGCGTTTCTGCCCGGGAGTCCTAGGTTCTTTTCAGTTAGTGGCAAACACAAACCCCTTTCTTTTTCATCAGGCGGTGCCAGACGCTACCTGGGAAAGAAACAGCCCCGCCAGACGCAAAGACTGTTTCAGGGTAGCTCACCCAGCCAGACGCAAAGGTGAGAATTTAAAGGGTCCATCTCCCTTAGACAAAGAAAAAAATAAAAAGTCCCGGTGCCAGACGCTACACGGGTCCAAATTAGAAGACTTTGCCAGATGTCCTGACGTCTTCTGGGTTACCAATCCTGTTGATCACAAAGGACAGCTAAGGATACACCAATCCATCCAGTTGGGTGATGGTTCCTGGGAGACGACAGGATCAGTCAGCGCTCCTCTCCCTGGCCCAACTCCGCTTCTGCACAGCTGGCTCCTCCTCATCATCACTCTCCCCCCTGACCCTGTGGCTTGAAGGAGAGAAAGAAAAGCCAGAAGTTGATGGAGCATCAGCAAGTCCACAGAGCATAAGCATCAAATGGTCAGTGTCAGAACTGTAAGGCTCTTCCTCCTCTTCAAAGTCAGAGGGTGATCCATAAAGGATCTCATCCGTCAGCTCCTCAAAAGACTCNCAGGAGCCTTGTCCTTGGACACAAGCTCAGGAGCCTTGTCCTTGGACTTCAGCCCAGGAGCCTTGTCCTTGGGCACAAGCTCAGGAGCCTTGCCCTTAGACCTCAGCCCAGGAGTCTTGTCCTTGGACACAAGCTCAGGAGCCTTGTCCTTGGACACAAGCTCAGGAGCTTTGTCCTTGGACACAAGCTCAGGGGCCTTGTCCTTGGACACAAGCTTGAGAACCTTGTCCTTGGACACAAGCTCAAGAGCCTTGTCCTTGGACACAAGCTCAGGAGCCTTGTCCTTGGACACAAGCCCAAAAGCCCTGTCCTTGGACACAAGCTCAGGAACCCTGTCCTTGAACATCAGCTTGAGAACCTTGTCCTTGGACTTAGGTTCAAGAGCCTTGTCCTTGGACACAATGCTAAGACCCTCAAACCTGGTTATAAGGTCCTCAACTTGCATGTCCTTGGATTCAAGCTCAGAAGCTTTACCCTTGGACATGAGTTCAGGAGCCTTATCCTTGGAATGAAGGTCATAAGCCCTGTCCTTGGACACAAGTTCAAGAGACCTGTCCTTGGACTTAGGTTTAAGAGCCTTGTCTTTGGACTCAAGACTTAGAGCCCTTAACCTGGTAATAAGGTCCTCAACCTGCATGTCCTTGGATTTAAGCTCAGAAGCTTTACCCTTGGACATGAGTTCAGGAGCCTTATCCCTGGATTTAAGGTCACAAGCCTTGACCTTGGACATAAGTCCTAGAGCCCTGTCCTTGGACACAGGTTCAAGAGACTTGTCCTTGGACTTAGGTTCAGGGGCCTTGTCCTTGGACTCAAGGCTAAGAGCCTTAAACCTGGAAATAAGGTCCTCAACCTGCATGTCCTTGGATTTAAGCTCAGAAGCTTTACCCTTGGACATGGGTTCAGGAGCCTTATCCCTGGATTTAAGGTCACAAGCCTTGTCCTTGGGCACAAGTTCAAGAGCCTTGTCCTTGGACTTAGGTTCAGGAGCCTTGTCCATGGACTTCAGCTCAGGAGCCTTGTCCTTGGACTTAGGCTCAGGAGCCTTGTCCTTGGACTTCAGCCCAGGAGTCTTGTCCTTGGACATGGAGTGATGACCCTCAGTCTTGGAGCCAGAGTCAAGACCCTGTTCCACAGACTTCAAGTCACCTGGTACACTGAACTCGACCTCCATGTCCTCAACCTCAGACAAGGAGTTGCCTTGTTCGTGATACTCAACCTCCATGTCCTCGATCTCTGACTCAGGGACAGGTCCCTGGTTCACTGACAGACCATTAGAAGCAGCAGGAGGAGCAAGCGCAGAAAGAGCAGCAGTAGGAGGAGGAGGAGCAGAAGGTTGAGCAAGGGGGTCAGATGCAGGGACAGCAGAGGGAGAAGGAGCAGCAGGAGGAAGAGTGAGAGCAGCAGGCGCAGGAGGAAGAGTGAGAGCAACAGGAGCAGGAGAGAGAGTGAGAGCAACAGGAGCAGGAGGAAGAGTGAGAGCAACAGGAGCAGGAGGAAGAGTGAGAGCAACAGGAGCAGGAGGAAGAGTGAGAGCAACAGGAGCAGGAGGAAGAGTGAGAGCAACAGGAGCAGGAGGAAGAGTGAGAGCAACAGGAGCAGGAGGAAGAGTGAGAGCAACAGGAGCAGGNAAAAACACCACAAAGTTTAAATAATATGTTCATCTATTAAAGAGAGTGACACACAAACTTGTCAGACAGAAGTGATATTTGCTTTTTCCTTCAATAATCCCATATTCACAGTTACTGTAGAAGACCTGCATGTTAGAACATCTATAAAAACAACAAGATTCAATAAGAAACTATTGAGAGTAAAGCTGCATATTGATCACATGAAAAAGTTAAATACAGCAACTGAATCAAGATGTTTGCCTCTTCACACCAAATCTTTTTTCTTATCATAATTTATATCATACATATTAAAGCAAGGGCTCATCAATATAAGCTTCAATCATGCATGTGTGGGAGTAGCTGGCCTTGTAGCTGATTTTTTCAAACACTTTTCTCCACATTAAAGATCAAAATACAAAATAAATCAGCCAAAAACGTCTTATGTATTGTTTATTAATCTGTTTTTAATGTGATAATCTTTGTATTTTCTAACTACTCAACAGCCAAACAGGTAAGATAAACTCTCACAAAAGTCTCCAAGATGCAAACAATAAAAAGCTCCAAATATATTTAAAAAAGGCTCATTCATGATCTTTGATTGTTGCATTTTTACAGCTATTTGAAAAAATCTGATACTAGTAAACTTTAATAAGGACTTCTTTTAAAGTCTTTGCATGTTTGCTATTTCTTCAAAATGCTTTCTAAAATCAAACAGGTCAAATAAAACCTTCAAACAGTCTAACAAGTACAAACAATAAAAAAATCTCCAAACGTATTTTAGCATTATTTAAAAAAAGGCCTATATGCCTTCGTTGATTATTGCATTTGGACAACTAATTGAAGAAGTTTTATATTGCAGACTATAATCTGAATTTTTTTTTTCAGTTCACATTTGTGATTTTTTTTTATTGTGTTTTATCAGTTTAACAGGTAAACTATTAACTATCCAAACAGTCTAATGAGTGAAAGTAATAAAAGTCTCCAAAATATGTAAGCATCATTAAAAAAAAAGCTCATTCCTCATATTTGATAATTGCATGTTTACAGCTATGGAGCGCAGAATGTAAAAAATTCAGTCACTGATAAATAGGCAATACTTTGTGAACATTAAGTTCACTTTTCTCACACTTAGCTCGATTTTCTTTCATTTAAAACAGAAATTCATGCAAAACAGAATCATCTATATACTTGTTAAAATTTGCACACATAAAAGATAAATGTAAATCTAAATATCAAATCTAAATCTTAATGTTAAATCTAAATCTAAATGTAAATGTTAAATCTGAATCTTAGTGTTAAATCTAAATCTAAATGTTAAATCTAAATATCAAATCTAAACCTAAATCTAAATGTAAATGTTAAATCTGAATCTTAATGTTAAATCTAAATCTTAATCTTAAATCACTTGCTAAGTGTAAAGCTTAATATTCAAAAATGATGCTAAGTAGGCTGTTGGCACCTGTTTTCCACAACACTTGCATTACATCGGATCACCCTATGAGAAGCAGTCAATTGGGTGGGCGGGGCTGCATGGTCCTACATATTGCAAGGGGTGTGTATAACAGGGGCTGACCTGCCTAATTTGCATAATTTCTGAACATTTAGATTAAGATTTAGCATTTAGATTTACCATTTAGATGTAGATTAAGATTTAGCATTTAGATTTAGATTAAGCATTTAGATTTAGATTTACCATTTAAATTTAGATTAAGCATTTAGATTTAGATTAAGCATTAAGATTTAAATTTAGCATTTATATTTGGCATTTAGATTTACATTTAGATTTAGATTTAACATTAAGATTAAGCATTTATATAGAGAATTAACATTTAGATTTAGAACAAGCATTGGGGTTTAGCCTTTTGATTTAGATGTAATATTAAAATTTAGATTTAACATAAAAATAAGGATTAAGCATTTGGATTTAGAATTTACATTAAAATTTACATTTAACATTTAGATTTAGTGTTTCGATTGAGAATTAGCATTTAGCATTTAATTTGAGATTTAACATTTAGATTAATTATGAACATGTAGGTTCAGATATAGCATCTAGATGAAGCATTTAGGTTTAGATTTAGTTTTCAGATTTAGATTAGGATTACTTATTTAGATCTAGCATTTAGATTTAGAATTAACATTAAGATTTAGATTAAGCATTTAGATTTAGCCTTAAGATTTAGATTTAATTTTGAGATTTAGGAATTAGATTTTACATTAAGATTGAGATTAAGCATTTAGATTTAGAAATGACATTTAGATTTAACATTTAGATTCAGCATTTAGATTTCAGACTTCATTGAGACCTTGTTTACTTGAAGGTCAACATTTGTGATCTTATTTGATGATGTTCAAACCCCCATGGAAGTCAGATCAACTCTCCTAAAAGTCTCTTAAGTGCATAACCAAAAACTACTCCAAACAGATTTTAGCATTATTTAAAAAAAAAAAAACCTCATTTTTTATCTTTGTTTATGACATGTTTACAGCTAATTGAAGAAATTTGATACATGCAGACTTTATTAAGGACTTGTTTTCCTGTCAGAGAACATTTCTGATCTTATTTTATATTGTTCCAACACCCAAACTGGTCAAATAAACTCTCTTAACAATCTCCAAAGAGCAAAAAACAACAAAAACATCCAAACATATTCAAGCATCATTCAAAAAAGTCTCATGTGCTTTCTTTGATAATTGCATTTTTAAACCTATTTGAAGAAATTTTATAATGCAGACAATGATTGCAATTGTTTTCTAGCCAGTGCACATTTGTGATTTTATATCATGATGTTCAAACACTAACAATCTCCACATGTATTTTAGCATCATTTAGAAAACGGCTCATTCTACATCTTTGATTATTGCATGTTTTCAGCTAATTAAAGAAAGTTGATAGGTTCAGACTCTATTAAGGACTTGCTTTCTTGTCATTGAACATTTGCAATCTCATTCCATGATGTTACACTGACAGTCTCCATGGGGCAAACAATAAAAAAGCTCCAAACATATTCAAGCATCGTTTAAAAAATTCTCCTTTGCCACCATTGATTACTACGTTTTACATTATGTGGTTTTGTTTCATGATGTTCCAACAGCTCAACAGGTAAACTAAAGACTCCCAACAGTCAAACAAGTGCAAACAATAAAAACTCCAAACATACTTAAGCATCATTCAAAAACAAAAGGTCCATTTGCCTTTTCAATTATTGCATTTTGATGGCTATTTGAAAAAATGTACATGGCAGACTATAATTGGAATTGTTCTCTAGTCTGAGTGCCAAAATTCATTAATCAAAGTTAGCCAATGGGTCATTTTTAAAAATAAAAGAGATGCTTATAATTTGTTTGGAGACTTTATTATTTGCACTTGTTAGACTGTTTGTGATGTTTAGTTTACCTGTTGAGCTGTCAGGACATCAGAAAATAAGACCACACATGTGCACTGACTAGAAAACAAGCCCTGGTTGTAGTTTGTGATAAAATATTAATTTAATTAGCTGCAAAAATGCAATACTCAAATATGGCATATGAGGTATTTTTCAAATGATGCTAAAGTATGTTTAGAGATTTTATATTTTGTGTACTTTGAAGACTGCTGGAAGAGTTTATTTTACCTATGTAGCTGTTCAAACATTAAAAAATAAGATCATAAATGTGCACTGAATAGAAAAAGACCCCAATTATAGCCTGCTATATAATATTTCTTAACTTAGCCACCAAAATTCAATAATCAAAGTAGGGTAATGGGCCAATTCTTTGAATAATGCTACAAATATGTTTGGATTTTTTATTGTTTGCACTTGTTAGACTGTTTGTGATGTTGAGTTTACCTGTTGAGCTGTTCAAACTTCATAAAATAAGATCACAAATGTGCACTAACTAGAAAACGAGCTCCAATTGTAGTCTGTGATCAAAAATGTCTTTAACTAGCTGTGAAAATGTAACACTCAAAGGTGGCATATGAGGCATTTTTGAAATGATGTGAAAGTTTGTTTGGAGGATTTTTTATTTGGTGCTTTGGAGACTCTTTAAAGAGTTTATTTTATCCATTTAGCTGTTCAAATATTATGAAATAAGACTAAAAAATAGCACTCAATTCTGATTATATTCTGCCATTTAAATTTATTTAATAAGTGTTCAAAAGTCATTAATTAAAGTAGGGTAATGGGAATTTTTTAAAAAGATGATTATAATTTGTTTGGAGTTTTTTATTGTTTGCACTTGTTGGACTGTTTGTAATTTATAGTTAACCTGTTGAGCTGCTAAAGTATGTTTAGAGTTGTTTTTGCACTTTGGAGACTGTTCGGAGAGTTTAAATTTACCCTTTAAGTTGTTCAAAAATCCTCCAAACATACTTTAGCATCATTTAAAAAATGCCTTATATGCCACCTTTGATTATTACATTTTCACAGCTAATTAAATTAATTTTTAATCACAGACTACAAATGAAGCTTGTTTTCTAGTCAGTGCACATCTGTGGTCTTATTTTATTATATTCCAACAGCTTAAAAGGTAAACTAAACATCACAAACAGTCTTACAAGTGCAAACAATAAAAAAATCCAAACATATTTTAAGCATCATTCAAAAAATTGGCCCATTACCTGACTATCATTATTGAATTTTGATGGCTTATTGAAGAAATTTTATATGGAAGGCTATAATTGGAATAATTTTCTAGTCAATGCCCTTTTTGGGTCTTATTTCATAATGTTTTCACAACTGAATGGTTTAAAAAAACTCTCCCAACAGTCTTCAAATTGAGAAAACACAAAATCCTCCTCACATACTTTAGCATCATTTAAAAAATGCCTTATCTGCCACCTTTGCTTATTGCATCTATACAGCTAATTCGGGAAATTTTTAATCACAGACTACAATTGGGGCTTTCTTTTCTAGTCAGTGCATATTTGTGATCTTTTTTTATGACATTCCAACAGCTAAAAAGGTAAACTCAGCATTTCAAACAGTCTAACAAGAAATTAAGAAATCCAAACATATTTTTCGCAATATTGAAAGAATTGGCCCATTACCCTACTTTGATTATTGAATTTTGGTGGCTAAGTTAAGAAATATTATATAGCAGGCTATAATTGGGTTTTTTTTCTATTCAGTGCACATTTATGATCTTATTTTATAATGTTTGAACAGCTACATAGGTAAAATAAACTCTATCAGCAGTCTTCAAAGTGCACAAAGTATAAAATCTCTAAACATACTTTATCATCATTTTAAAAACGCCTCATATGTCATCTTTGAGTATTGCATTTTCACAGCTTATTAAATTAATTTTTAATCACAGACTACAATTGGGGCTTGTTTTCTAGTCAGTGCACATTTGTGGTCTTATTTCATTATATTCCAACAGCTCAACAGGTTAACTCAACTTTACCAACAGTCTAACAAGTGCAAACAATTAAGAAATTCAAACATATTTTTCGCAATATTGAAAGAATTGGCCCATTACCCTACTTTGATTATTGAATTTTGGTGGCTAAGTTAAGAAATATTATATAGCAGGCTATAATTGGGTTTTTTTTCTATTCAGTGCACATTTATGATCTTATTTCATATTGTTTGAACAGCTACATAGGTAAAATAAACTCTATCAGCAGTCTTCAAAGTGCACAAAATATAAAATCTCTAAACATACTTTATCATCATTTGAAAAATTCCTCATATGCCATATTTGATCATTGCATTTTCACAGCTTATTAAATAAATTTTTAATCACAGACTACAATTGGGGCTTGTTTTCTAGTCAATACACATTTGTGGTCTTACTTTATTATATTCCAACAGCTTAAAAGGAAAACTAAACATCACGAACAGTCTAACAAGTGCAAACAATAAAAAATCAAAACATATTTTAAGCATCAATCAAAGAATTGGCCCATTACCCGACTTTCATTATTGAATTTTGGTGGCTCATTTAAGAAAAATTATAAAGCAAGCTATCATTGGAGTTGTTTTCTAGTCAGTGCACATTTGTGATCATAATTTATGAAGTTTGACCAGCAACATAGGTAAAATAAACTCTTTCAGCAGTCTTCAAAGTGCAAAAAATATAAAATCTCTAAACCTACTTTATCACCATTTGAAAAATTCCTCATATGCCATATTTGAGTATTGCATTTTTGCAGCTAATTAAATTAATTATTAATCTCAGACTACAACCAGGGCTTGTTTTCTAGTCAGTGCACATGTGTGGTCTTATTTTCTGATGTCCTAACAGCTCAACAGGTAAACTAAACATCACAAACAGTCTAACAAGTGCAAATAATAAAGTCCCTAAACAAATCATAATCACCTTTTTTTTTTTTTTAATGGCCCATTGGTTAACTTTGATTAATGCATTTTGATGGCTATTTGCAAAAATGTACATGGCAGACTATAATTGGAATTGTTTTCTAGTCTGAGCACCTTTTTGGTCTTATTTCATAATGTTTTAACAACTTAGTGGGTAAAATAAACTCTCAAAACAGTCTCCAAATTGCAAAAACACAAAATCCTCCAAACATACTTTAGCATCATTTAAAAAGAGGCTTATATGCCACCTTTGATTATTACATTTTCACAGCTAATTAAATTAATTTTTAATCACAGACAATACACATACAATTGGAGCTTTCTTTTCTAGTCAGTACACATCTGTGGTCTTATTTTATTAAATTCCAACAGCTTAAAAGGTAAACTAAACATCACAAACAGTCTTACAAGTGCAAACAATAAAAAAATCCAAACATATTTTAAGCATCATTCAAGAAATTGGCCCATTACCTGACTATCATTATTGAATTTTGATGGCTTATTGAAGAAATTTTATATGGAAGGCTATAATTGGAATAATTTTCTCTCTTTTTTGGGTCTTATTTCATAATGTTTTCACAACTGAATGGTAAAAAAAAAAGGTCTCCGAACAGTCTTCAAATTGTGAAAACACAAAATCCTCCAAACATACTTTAGCATCATTTAAAAAATGCCTTATCTGCCACCTTTGCTTATTACATTTGTACAGCTAATTCGGGAAATTTTTAATCACAGACCACAATTGGGGCTTTCTTTTCTAGTTAGTGCACATTTGTGATCTTATTCTATGACATTCCAAAAGCTAAAAAGGTAAACTCAGCATTACAAACAGTCTAACAAGTGCAAACAATAAAAACTCCAAACATATTCAAGCATCATTCAAATAATTGGCCCATTACTCTACTTTGTCTATTGAAATTTGATGGCTTATATGGCAGGCTGTTATTGGAATTGTTTTCTAGTCAGTGAACATTTGTGATCTAATTTTACAATATTTGAACAGCTTAAAGGGTAAAATAAACTCTTCCATTAAATCCTCAAAGTGCAAAAAATATAAAATCTCTGACCATACTTAAGCATCATTTAAAAAAATGCCTCATATGTCATCTTTGAGTATTTCATTTTTGCAGCTAATTAAATTAATTTTTAATCACAGACTACAATTGGAGCTTGTTTTCTAGTCAGTGCACATTTGTGATCTTATTTTATCACATTCCAACAGCTCAACAGGTTAACTATACATTACAAACAGTCCAACAAGTGCAAATAATAAAGTCTCCAAACAAATTATAAGCATCTCTTTTATTTTTAAAAATGACCCATTGGCTAACTTTGATTACTGAATTTTGATGGCTATTTGCAAAAATGTACATGGCAGACTATAATTAGAATTTTTTTCTAGTCTGAGCGCCTTTTTTGGTCTTATTTCATAATGTTTTAACAACTTAGTGGGTAAAATAAACTCTCAAAACAGTCTCCAAATTGCAAAAACACAAAATCCTCCACACATACTTTGGCATCATTTAAAAAATGCCTCATATGCCACCTTGTATTATTACATTTTCACAGCTAATTATATTAATTTTTAATCACAGACTACAATTGGAGCTTGTTTTCTAGTCAGTGCACATGTGTGATCATAGTTTTATTATATTCCAAAAGCTCAACAGGTAAACTAAACATTACAAACAGTCTAACAAGTGCAAACAATAAAAACTCCAAACATATTCAAGCATCATTCAAATAATTGGCCCATTACCTACTTTGTCTATTGAAATTTGATGGCTTATATGGCAGGCTGTTATTGGAATTGTTTTCTAGTCAGTGAACATTTGTGATCTAATTTTACAATATTTGAACAGCTTAAAGGGTAAAATAAACTCTTCCATCAATCCTCAAAGTGCACAAAATATAAAATCTCTGAACA
Organism: Thalassoma bifasciatum; assembly: GCA_008086565.1. Lineage (NCBI taxonomy): Eukaryota > Metazoa > Chordata > Actinopteri > Labriformes > Labridae > Thalassoma > Thalassoma bifasciatum. Next base: position 104,692 of record RPOG01001435.1, on the reverse strand, counting down.
AACTTAAGCATCATTTAAAAAATGCCTCATATGTCATCTTTGAGTATTACATTTTTGCAGCTTATTAAATTAATTTTAAATCACAGACTACAATTGGGGCTTGTTTTCTAGTCAGTGCACATTTGTGGTCTTATTTTATTATATTCCAACAGCTCAACAGGTTAACTGAACATTACAAACAGTCCAACAAATGCAAACAATTTAAACTCCAAACAAATTTTAATCATCTTTTTAAATAATTTCCCATTATTCTACTTAAATTAATGCATTTTGAACACTTATTAAATAAATTTAAATGGCAGACTATAAACAGACTTAATTTCTAGTCAGTGCTATTTTTGAGTCTTATTTCATAATATTTGAACAGCTAAATGGATAAAATCAACTCTTTAAAGAGTCTCCAAAGCACCAAATAAAAAATCCTCCAAACAAACTTTCACATCATTTAAAAAATTGTCTCATATGCCACCTTTGAGTGTTACATTTTCACAGCTAGTTAAAGACATTTTAATCACAGACTACAATTGGAGCTTGTTTTCTAGTTAGTGCACATTTGTGATCTTATTTTATGAAGTTTGAACAGCTCAACAGGTAAACTCAACATCACAAACAGTCTAACAAGTGCAAACAATTAAGAAATCCAAACATATATGTAGCATTATTCAAAGAATTGGCCCATAACCTACTTTGATTATTGGATTTTGGTGGCTAAGTTAAGAAATATTATATAGCAGGCTATAATTGGGGTCTTTTTCTATTCAGTGCAATTTACGATCTTATTTTATAATGTTTGAACAGCTACATAGGTAAAATAACTCTTTCAGCAGTCTTCAAAGTGTACAAAATATAAAATCTCTAAACATACTTTAGCATCATTTAAAAAATGCCTCAAATGTCACCTTTGATTACTACATTTTCACAGCTAATTATATTAATTTTTAATCACAGACTACAATTGGAGCTTGTTTTCTAGTCAGTGCACATTTGTGATCTTATTTTATGACATTCCAACAGCTAAAAAGGTAAACTCAGCATTACAAACAGTCTAACAAGTGCAAACAATAAAAACTCCAAACATATTCAAGCATCATTCAAATAATTGGCCCATTACCCGACTTTGTCTATTGAAATTTGATGGCTTATATGGCAGGCTATTATTGGA
>RPOG01001435.1:0-102142 GCA_008086565.1 Thalassoma bifasciatum | reverse complement strand
TATTCAAAGAATTGGCCCATAACCTACTTTGATTATTGGATTTTGGTGGCTAAGTTAAGAAATATTATATAGCAGGCTATAATTGGGGTCTTTTTCTATTCAGTGCAATTTACGATCTTATTTTATAATGTTTGAACAGCTACATAGGTAAAATAACTCTTTCAGCAGTCTTCAAAGTGTACAAAATATAAAATCTCTAAACATACTTTAGCATCATTTAAAAAATGCCTCAAATGTCACCTTTGATTACTACATTTTCACAGCTAATTATATTAATTTTTAATCACAGACTACAATTGGAGCTTGTTTTCTAGTCAGTGCACATTTGTGATCTTATTTTATGACATTCCAACAGCTAAAAAGGTAAACTCAGCATTACAAACAGTCTAACAAGTGCAAACAATAAAAACTCCAAACATATTCAAGCATCATTCAAATAATTGGCCCATTACCCGACTTTGTCTATTGAAATTTGATGGCTTATATGGCAGGCTATTATTGGAGCTTGTTTTCTAGTTAGTGCACATTTGTGATCTTATTTTATGAAGTTTGAACAGCTCAACAGGTAAACTCAACATCACAAACAGTCTAACAAGTGCAAACAATTAAGAAATCCAAACATATATGTAGCAGTATTCAAAGAATTGGCCCATAACCTACTTTGATTATTGGATTTTGGTGGCTAAGTTAAGAAATATTATATAGCAGGCTATAATTGGGGTCTTTTTCTATTCAGTGCAATTTACGATCTTATTTTATAATGTTTGAACAGCTACATAGGTAAAATAAACTCTTTCAGCAGTCTTCAAAGTGTACAAAATATAAAATCTCTAAACATACTTTAGCATCATTTAAAAAATGCCTCAAATGTCACCTTTGATTACTACATTTTCACAGCTAATTATATTAATTTTTAATCACAGACTACAATTGGAGCTTGTTTTCTAGTCAGTGCACATTTGTGATCTTATTTTATGACATTCCAACAGCTAAAAAGGTAAACTCAGCATTACAAACAGTCTAACAAGTGCAAACAATAAAAACTCCAAACATATTCAAGCATCATTCAAATAATTGGCCCATTACCCGACTTTGTCTATTGAAATTTGATGGCTTATATGGCAGGCTATTATTGGAATTGTTTTCTAGTCAGTGAACATTTGTGATCTAATTTTACAATATTTGAACAGCTTAAAGGGTAAAATCAACTCTTCCATCAATCCTCAAAGTGCACAAAATATAAAATCTCTGAACAAACTTAAGCATCATTTAAAAAATGCCTCATATGCCACCTTTGAGTGTTACATTTTCACAGCTGGTTAAAGACATTTTTAATCACAGACTACAATTGGGGCTTGTTTTCTAGTCAGTGCACGTTTGTGGTCTTATTTTATTATATTCCAACAGAAAAACAGGTAAACTCAACTTTATGAACAGTCTAACAAGTGCAAACAATTAAGAAATCCAAACATATATGTAGCAATATTCAAAGAATTGGCCCATTAGCCTCCTTTGATTATTGAATTTTGGTGGCTAATTGAAGAAATTTTATATAGCAGGCTATAATCGTTTTTTTTCCTAGTCAGTGCACATTTATGATCATAATTTATTAAGTTTGAACATCTAAATAGGTCAAATAAACTCTTCCATCAGTCTTCAAAGTGCAAAAAATAAAAAATCTCCAAACATATTTTAGCATCGTTCATTAAATGCTAATTAGCTTTCCTTGATTATTGCATTTTGATGGCAAATTAAAGAAATCAGACTTTTTTTAGGACTTTTCTCTAGTGAGGGCATATTTGTGGTTTTATTTTATTGTACGTAAATTAAAATCGTAAAGTTCCTGACATGAAAAACCATTTTATATCAAGTCAACTTGAAGTGAAACCATGTCCTCAAAACCTGTTAGCATTAGCAAATTTTCATCTACTGACTTTAAAAGCAAACATCCAACATAAATGAGCCAAACCTTCAGGAAATAGCCTTAAACAAGTGAATTAAAGACTAAAAGTCATTTTATTATGTATATGAAAGGATGTCTCACTAGCACAGTCGGTGGGCCTTCGCTTGACCGCAGTCCGCTGAGGCCGGGGGTCCGCGCGGGGTCCGGGGGAAGCCATCTATCCGCTGGAAGTCCTTTAATCCAGAAGGTGGTCGCAGGTGTTCTTCTTCTCAGGTGTTCTTCTTCTCAGGTGTTCTTCTTCTCAGGTGTCCGGGAGTCCGATTTCAGCTGAAGATTCAAGCTTTTCCAAAATATCTTCTTTTCGCAGAGAGTTTTGCAACAGGGCTGACAGCAGTCAAAATTGTTTTCGCAAGTGAAAAGATGCGAGTTTGCTTGCACTTCCATTGGACCCGGCTCCCCAGTGCAGTGTACAACGGTACCAAAGTCGCGCACTAAAGCCATGCCTTCCATTTTATTTGCGCAATTTAGTAGCTGAAACGCCTTTAATTACATAAATTACACTAACAAAAAGTTAGACAAGTTAAACTTCAGCTCAAAAAGAATGACTTTAACTTTTTTATTAAAAATAAAGTAAATACTTTTTTGAAAATTCTTCCCATTACGTCATCATCACCCGCAGCCTTAAATAATTGGGGGGGGGGGGGGGATGCTAAAATTTGAAATTGAAAAATTAAAAAAATAAATTAAAAATAAAACGAAAATATTTATAGCTTGAGGGTGTACCCTGCCTCTCGCCCAATGACAGCTGGGATAGGCTTCAGCCACCCGCGACCCTGAACAGCACAGACAGTTAAGAAAATGAATGGATGGCGCTTTTTTTCAGTCAACCCTTTCATCCAGTTACAATTCCCAGCTTTTACTGAAATCTGTATATTAAATAGTTAGACGATGAGTACTTAATGTTATGACATAACTAGACACAAGATTACAATGTCTTGAATAAAAGCAATCAAGATATAATTGAACTTAAATTAAAACATTAATCCATTAGAAATATAATCATTTCAATGTCCCGACGACGTCCTGTACCAAAAGTACAGTTGTACTCCAAAGTTTACGCCCCCTAGCAGAATTTCTGAATTTTTGGCTTTTTCTCAGAAAATATGAATGATAACACAAAAACCTTTCTATCTCTCATGGTTAGTGGTTGGGTGAAGACATTTATGAACAAGCAACTTTGTTTACTCTTCTTAAATCATAATGACAACAAACTAGAGTGACAGACATGACACAGCCATGTTGCAAAAAGTGGTTATTAACAGAGTTTGTTTGGCTCAATATGTGACGGATGCTGATAGATTCCAGAGATCTGAAAGACTCAGGAGTCACTTAGCCACTGTGCTGCAGCTCAGTTTCAGGGTGTTGGAAATCTTCTTGTTGCCTTGGCCATCTTCATGTAGCACAACAATACGTCTTTAAAGATCCTCAGAGAGTTCTTTGCCATGAGGTGCCATGTTGGAACTTTCAGTGACCAGTATGAGAGAGTGTGAGAGCTGTACTACAAATTGAACACACATGCTCCCTATGCCCACCTGAGACCTCGTAACACTAACGAGTCACATGACATTTGGAGGGAAAATGACAAGCAGTGCTCAATTTGGACATTTAGGGATGTAGTCTCTCAGGGGTGTACTCACTTTTGTTGCCAGGGGTTTAGCTATTAATGGCTATATTTTGAGTTATTTTGAGGGAAAAATAAATTTACACTGTTATATAAGCTGCACACAGACTACTTTTCATTGTGTCAAAGTGTCATTTTGTCAGTGTTGTCCCATGAAAAGATATACTTAAATATCTGCAGAAATGTGAGGGGTGTACTCACTTTTGTGATACACTGTATATGTGTGTTTGTGTGTGTGTGTGTGTGTGTGTCTGTGTGTGTGTGTGTGCGCGCATGCGTGTGTGTGTGGCGCTAATTACACAGCAGGAGCAAAGATACGATTTTATTGGGCATCAGGGCGGTGCTTTTCCACGCTTTCTGTCGTTGATTCATAGCTGTGGTGGTGTTGTCTTTCTTCTTTAATCGATCCTTTTCCTCCTCATAAGCCTCCATGAGGTTTTCTGCCCCTGACGCCGCTCTGTTGTCATGTTGAATAGGTGAATCTGTGATCAATGTCGGGGTCTATTTAACAAAGCCACATGCGCGCACTGATCCAGGATTGGTTTCACCTGGCTTGATGAATCCATGTCTGTTCATCCTGGCTTAGTCTTTGTGCAACCGACTGAGCCTGGGTGCTCTTGTTTTGGATTCATTGAACCAGGCTCAAGCATTCATCCTGGATATCTTAATCCTACTTTTGTGCAACGGACCCCATGTTTGAGATCTCCCCAGAGTAGCTTAATGACATTGAGATCAGGAGACTGAGATGACCATTTCAAAGCTTTCACTTCACTCTGCTGTAGCCAATGGCAGGTCCACTTGGCCTTGTGCTGTGGAACATTGTCATGTTGGAACGTCCCATGCGCAACCTTTGGGCTGATGAGTTTAGATTTTCCTCCAGAGTTTTCTGTTACCATGCAGCATTCACCCTTCCATCAATTTTGATTTTGATCCCCAGTGATCCACCTCTGTGTTTCACAGTAGGACTGGTGGACCTTTCATCATAGGCCTTGTTGACCCCTCTCCAATTGTAACGTCTATGGTTGAACAATTTTTCTGGCAGTTGGAGCTGAAATTTTTGTTGGTCTGCCTGACAGTGGTTTGGTCTCAACAGAATCCCTCATTTTCCACTTCTTAATTAGAGTTTTAACAGTGCTTATTGGAATCCTCAATTCCTTGGATACCTTTTTAAATCCCTTTCCTGTTTTATAGTTGGACTGCCTTTACCCACAAAAAATATAAAATATAAAACAAAGGAAGAGCACTGAGGAAGAGCTGTCACCCAAACATCTGTGCTGTAATTAAGTTGACAAACACCAAAACAATGTCATGAAGTTAATCCAGCCTTTATTCAAGTCAGTCATCATCCAAGCACATAGACATTTCTATTTGAAAACCAGTCAAATTTATATCTTAGATTGTGTCCAACAGCTGTGAGCTGCAGGAGTGAAACCTGTAAGATCAATCAATCAATCAATCAATCAATCAATCAATCTTTATCTACATAGCACCAAAATATAGCAAACGATATTTCAAGACACCTCCTAAAATATAAATGGATCTTTGTTAACATGAATACATTTCATTTCATTTCAAAATCAAGATAAGTCGTCCTAACCCATCATGAGTACAGCACTTTGCAGCATTTAGTATGTTATATAACACATTTCTGTAAGATAATCAGATTGTTGCCTACATTTCTTTTATCTCAAAAACACAGCCTCGCCTCTATAACACCATACCAGAATAGGTAAAGCACAACTTTTTTGAAGTTAAATGCAATTTAGTATGAAATAAAGAAACTGATGTTTGTTACACTAATATTTTATAGATACTAATACCTTACTGCGTGACACCGTGGTTTGTAAAATCAAATCCACTTCAGTTGAATCTGCAGAAAGAAACATTCAAAGTTGCTTCTTCCCCTCAAGGAAGTTTTAATCAAACCCAACAGTCTTCAGCTGCAAAAATCTTTGAGACCAATGAGAAGAGAGAAACTTGATTGTGCATTGAAACAAAGAACCATCTCTTGTGTCTTTTCACGTTTATTGTTTATGGTGTATTCACACACACACACACACACACACACACACACACACACACACACACAAATCTCACCAAAAGATACAAACTAGTCTCTGATTGTAGCCCCCCATACAGCAAAAATACATCTCTAATCCATGACTGAAAGCAGCAGTGTATCATGGAAGAGAGTAAAAATCATGAGAACATCAACCGGGGCCTTCTGGGATTCTTCATTCAAACAACCTATACAATAGTTCAGAGAGTCAGCAGGTGATTCAATAAAAATGAAAGTTCGAGCTGCAGGCAGCCTTGATCACAACATCCCTTGACCTACGTCCCAAAACCCTTCTGTGTTTTTCCCTTTGTCCTCCATGAAACCAGAAGTAGCTGTGGGATTTTTATGTCACTTACTATCCCAAAGTTATCATGCTGCTCACAGGAAAAGGGACTGAGAGGAGAGGAGAGCGACAAAAGTAACATGCAAGGATGCACAGGATGAACTGGGATACAAATTAAGTTTGCAGGAGAATTATAAACAAAACCTTAGGTCCATCGCCTAAGACCCCCTAGAAACAATAATATATAGAATCACGCAGTAACTTCTTGAAATAAAACAAAGAATCAAATATCAATATGCACAGGCTGAGCCCCTCACAGTTAGTTCTTAAAAAAAATTTGGTTTTTCCACTAATCAAGATCCAATATAGCCCACTCAGGGATGTGGTGACGGAGATCAATGAAAAGCATATGGATGATGGAGGAATCATGGAAGCCACACCCTTTGAAAAGGAAATCTATACCTAGCATTTCATCATACAGGTGTCTTCAAATTGTAAAACTAGTTTGAGCCTCCTTCGAGGAGATTACATGTTATGGACCCCTGAAAGTAGGGGGAGTGATTCTCACTACCGTCTCTGCAATATCTAATTTTCTTCATTTAACCACCACATTGAAGACATTTCTTTAGGCCACAGGAAAATGGATATGCATAAAAATATCATCTATCAAAGGGCCTAGTGCCTAAGAAAAATATTAAAAAGAGCAAACATTACAATGTCAAAATGTTTTCCATGTGCAAAAAACAGGCAAAAGTTTATGACTTTCTGGGCGTGTTAAGGTCCTTAGAAACAAAACCTTTTACCTGGAATCATGGTCATTGAAACTGGAGACACAGCAAGGTTCTTGCACCGTCTCAATGGTTGGACCTGAATAAATGAATAAACCCAAAGTTACTTGAACCCTTACCTGTGTGGTTAGATGCATCAGGATTTATTGGCTTGTAAATGAATAAGCCAGCAGTTTGTGTGACTTACATAGAAACTACCCTTTATTGTTAAAAAACCCATTTAGTATTTAGACTTAACAGGACTATGAGGACTTTCTAAGTGATCTTGAAAAACTCTAATTTCTAGATGTATGCCTGATCATACTCCCAAATTTAAAATGACATTTTCAGCATTGAAGGCTAATTCGAGGCTCCCCAATTTGGACTGTGTGGGTCAGACTGGACCGGATGGATTTACAACATGCCGAAGGCTCGGTGACAACACCACGCCAGCTGACAGAGTCTAGCAGTTAGAAGAGAGACCTAAGTTCCTCTCTGCAGAAAAAGATTTCTCTAATTTGCTTTATAGTAAGGCTGGAAACAGGAGCTGGGCTGTCTGACAGAGAAGGGACAGAAAGAAAAAGAATAGGGGCAGAAGAGCAGAGGAAAGCTAAACAGCAAAATGATAGAGCAAGAGCTAAAGGCTAAAACACAAGTTAGAGGCTAAAAGATGGGCTACAGGCTAAAACACAAGCTAAGTAGTTTGTGGAATTCATTGTAACCCACATGTAGCAGTTATTCTGCAGTGATCTGTTCAAACCTGAGAGTCTATCAATACAATGAAAAGCCTGGTTCCATTTGCTCTGCTTGGTGGATAAGCACTTGCTGGACATAGCCAGGATTCACTAACATTGCTCGGTACAAATACAGGGCTGTGAGCTGCACCAAATGTAATGGGCTACTAGCTACGGTACAAACGAAGAGAATTTGTTTGTTGTGATGTTTCAAACAACAGCGCTACATAACTGTTCATAACTGCATTACCATGCCTTGTTTCATAGGGTAAAATGTTGTCTTGAACAAAGAAAGTCGTGTTAAAAGAAGATCTGACTAACTTCCACTTTCCAAACAACTTCATCATGAGTTTGTGCGAGTGCTCTTGCCGAAGGGAGTCCCGCAAAACAGCTTTGTACAAATTTTTCTCACAGCTACTTTAAAAACTAATGTCAGGAAATGTTTAAATTTTCAGAGCAGGACAAGAAAATGAATCTAATATCAAAAAGCACACACTTCTGGATAAATAACTGCAAATTTTCAGTCAAGTAAAGGCAGATTGTTTTCAAGGTAGTTTTCAAGCATTTTCAACAACATGGCAGTTATTGTGATCACACCAGTCTGCCTGTCTGTGTCTGTACTGAACACATGGTACACATATTTCTTTTTAAGAATTACACAACACTTCAAACAGTATTCACCATTTTTATTAAAACTCAAGACAAGGAACTAGTTTCTGACCCACAAAGACACTAGATACAGTTCAGTGCTTCAAACACATTTGGAAATGTGTGCCAGACATCAGTTGAACAGTCCCCACCATCTGCGGTTGCATGTGCATTGCAGCTTTCACAGTAACTGAGCTGTTTTTGGTCCATGTTGCAACTTTTCTTCCTCCAGCTAAATTCTGCATCGAAGACAACTTGTCTAAACTGGAATACAAAACAGGAAAACAAATGAATACAAAACTTTACCTTCAACTTTACCTTCCCCTGGGAGGGGATTCCATTTAGAGAGTAAACGAATGACAAGGTCAACACTGTTTGGGGAACAGTTTTTGGAAGTCCTCCTTCTGTTTGGCCCAGATGCATGAGTGAACATCCATTTGGTCAAAACCAGAGCACTGTCATCGGTCAAAGCACAGTCTATTTATTCTGATATATGACATTACCACAGATGTGCACACAGCACAGCAAAGCTTCAACAAATGACAGTTGGGCTTATTGTAACTCAGGTAATGGAGAACAAAACAACATGCACAAAGGGGTTTTAAACTGTAGACAATGCAGCAGTGATTCAATGAGGACATTTTCTTTGAGTCAGTATGATGAAATAAATATATATAAAATAATATAAATTTCAGTCTGGGAGGAAAGGACTCTTAAGGATCTACTATGACTGTCACCACACACAGGTCCAAAAATTGTGACAAAAACAGTGATGGCCAAGATGACAAAGATTGACTTTGTGTATTTCTTGTCCACCACAACCCCTAACCTAACACTTTTGGCTAAATAACTATTTCACTGAGCTCCAGTGTTGCCCACAAATCAGCAGGGCAAGTTCACCTTTTATCATTACATTTTTTTCATGTTTTTGATTTTTCTGATCGGGGAGACTTTTCTTCAATATGCCGAAAAAAGTCACTGCAAAACTAGTAATGGGCTCTGAAAACTTACAATGACAAACTGTTGATGGTTCTTGTTTTAAAAGCCACTCCTGTTGGTGGCAGTTCAGACTCATTGCTTCAAGCTGCCTTTGTGCGCAGCTTACCACTGACCTTCAGTACGTCGTCAATCAAAAGGACATTAGAGGAACCTTCTCCAGACCCGTGTACGTTTGGAGGGTTTCTATTCAAAATTGAAATCATAATCATAATCCAAAGAGGTCATGTCAGAGGGGAGGCCCAGAGTTTCAGGGGTTATATCCATCGACTGGGGGTCCCCTTCACTGGTTAACTCCTCCATGGACTGCAAACCAGAGCCAGGATCTGATGTGTCAAGCCCCTTTGAGTCTGAAGCTGCTGAGTCTGAATCTCCCGAGGCAAGATCAGGCTCAGTCTCTGATTGGCTCTGGTGCAGCTGATTGCGGGTCTGATATCTGGTTTGGGATCTGGTTTGTCGAACTGGACTGGGGGCAGGGCAGGTCTTCTTGGGGGTTGTTTTGCCTCTAGTTTTCCGCCCTGGTTTAGAGTCAGGTACTGCGTCAACATGGGGCTCTAAATGAGACTGGAGCTCAGGGTCCAGGTTTGGTTCAGACGGGGGGTCTGTTTTGGCCAAAGGAGCCTGTTTGGGCTGGTGCTGACTCTGAGTGGTTGTTTCCAGTCCAGTATCAGTTTGGGAAACTGGTTTCAAAGTTGAGGGCTGGTTTTGGGGAGCCCCAGAGAAATTTAGTGGATTCAATATGGGTTTATTTGTTGGTGAAGTTCCTCCACAAGTGGCAACTTCAGCAGAGGTTGATTGCATTGACCAAACAGATGAAATTCTGATCTCTGCTTCTGGTTGGATTTTGGAACTAGGTGGATTTTTGTCTGGTTCTGGCTGGGCTTTGGAACTTGGTGAGTTTTTGTCTGGTTCTGGCTGGGCTTTGGAACTTGGTGAGTTTTTGTCTGGTTCTAGTTGGGATTTGGGACTTGGTGAGTTTTTGTCTGGTTCTGGCTGGGTTTTGGGACTTGGTGGATTTTTGTCTGTTTCTGGCTGGGTTTTGGGACTTGGTGAGGCTTTGTTCATGCAAGGTTGCAGAACTGAGGAAACCACTGCAGGAAGTGGGTATTGGGTCATTAGCTTTTGCTGGGGGGGTGTGTTTTGTGTATACGGGGCTGGGACTTTATTGTTACTGGCCCCACTATGGTCTGCTCTTGTGTCTGTGGTTGTTTTGGAGACAGCTGAGGTGCTTGACTGAGCACTGCCACTATAGAAAATATCAAATAAGTCCTTGGCTTTGGCTGCAGCCAGGTTACTTTTGTGTTTCTCCGACTTCTGAGATGCTTCCCCCATTTTTACAAAAGGTGGAGGCTTGACAAAAACAGTGTGTGTCTGCTCACTCTCTGGTACACCAGGAGCTGGCACATCAGACATGATTTTTATCATTGTGAGCTGAGGAGATTTAACTGCAGGAAGAGCAGTGGTTGATGGTGCAGGGGTGCCCTGTACTGGTAAAGGTTTAGGACCCGATTGCACGTCCTGTTTTACAATTTCAGCAGGCTTTGACACAGGTGGGTTAGATTTAGAATCTGGTTGGTGAGGTTTGACTACAGATGTTGCAGGGGTAGAACCAGGTGTTGTAGATCCAGAGAGCAGTGGATCTGTTTTCGTTTTTAAAGGTTCAGGACCTGATCTTGGTGGTGGAGGTGTACTCTGAGCTGCCTGGGGTTTAGTGCCAAATGAGGCAGGTGGCCCCTGGACTGGCCTCGGAATACACAGAGCGTTTGCTACTTCCGGTAGTGTTGGAAGGCCTTTTGGTGGAGGTCCTAGTATACTGGTGTTTTGGGGTCTGATGGAAAGGAATGTATTGAGAGGTGCGGGTTTACCCATCATTGCAGTTTTTCGCATCACTGCTGCAGGTGCAGGGAGGTTTGGCCTAATTCCTCTTCCTCTCCCTTTTGCTCTACCTCTGTTGTAAAGATTTGGCACCCAAGGAGGAGTTACATTTTGTGTACCTCCAAGCTTTTCAGCAATTTCCTTGGCAACTGCCATAGATTTTGCAAAAGAATCTTCTACTGATGTAGGCTTCCCTATGCCACCCTCCTCCTCATCCTTGATGAACTCTGCAGCTGCTTTCTGTGCTTCTTTCACAAGAACATTCTCTTTCTTCTTCCACGTGAAGCTTCCAAATGAAGTTGTTGTAGCCACAGTTGCTGGTTTGCCTGCTTCCAGACTTTGCTTGCGGAGTTTTGCTCTCATGGCCGGACTAGGTCCACAGAAGACTTTGTGTAGGTCATAGGGCTTTGGTGGAGGCTCAGGCTTGCTGGCCTCATGATCTCCTGCTGGTCTTTCTTGTTCAGGCTTTTTAAAAGCTTGCCTCTCAGTGTTAGGTTTCCTATCCTCCCGCTCTCTGTCATATTTGGTTTTTAAATCTGGATGTTTGCTACATTTATACCTGTCTTCGTCATCTCTTGACACACATTTAGAGCGTTGGTCATATTGGCCATCCTCATCCCTGCGATATCGATATCTGGATTCCTCTTCTCTACTGCATTTGTACCTCTCCTCTTCTTCTCTTCTGTATTTACCTGCGTCTTCCTCCCCTTTGTTGCAACGATTTCTATCATCTTTTCTGGCATCTTTTTTACTGTGACTTGGCCTTCCTTCTTCATAGCTTTTTTGCTCATTAAAATTGTCTACTTTCTTGCTTTGCTTTGATTTTTCTCCCTGTTCCTCTTTTACTTTGACTTTGTCCTCCTTCTCAGCCCCATTATCTTCTCCTCTCTTTTTCTCTTTGTCTTTTTTCTCCTTTTTGTGTTTGGGCTTTTCGTCCTTGTTGCCTTTCTCGTTGTCTTCGTGTTTGCGTTTCCTCCCACTTGTCTCTGAGCTCAGCCCTGCTTGTCGATCAAGATTCCTCCTTTGTTCATACATTGGATTTTCATACATCTGTTTCTGGTGTAGGAGGTAATAAAAACAGAAAAACAAGACAGTGATGAAAAAGCATCAAGAACTTCGGCCTGAAAGTTCTTATATTTCAACAGCATCTATTACAGTAGAATAACTGATGTCAAGTTTCTTATTTCTCTTTCACCAGACAAGTTATAAGACACATCTGAAGTAGACACCCCTAAGCTGAAGGTTTGTAGACCCAGGAGACCAGCTCCTGGAGTCATCAAGTACAGTATACACACAAGGCAACTTGTTCAGCTTTTCTGAAACATGATGGTGGTGCTTACATTATAAAAGTGCATAGAATTTTCACAAAATAACATTCCCTTATTAAAATGACATATACCATCTTTTCATCTTTTTTAATTAGCTGTGGGGTTTGAATGACTTTGAAATCATTGAAATCTATTTTTAGTTATATTTCACCAGTCACAGTTTTTTAGGAAACAGAGTTGTTACAAAAATTGAATCAGATAGGATTCATAAAATGTTACTCAAAGTTTTCAAAAAGGTTCCACCAGAAAACCCTTTGGCCACAGACTATCCATTTCAGGAGATTCTCTGCACTGATAGTTCTATTTTGTATTTCTACCTTGTATTTCTCATTGTGGTTATGAGTGGTCACATGCTCTTCTGCACAGATGGCATCACCAAAAAACTCTTTACACAGCAGGCAGAAGAATCCTCTGACGGGGAGCAAGAACTCAGAGCCTGCAGCAAAACACAAGCAATACAATTTCAAACTTCTAATGGGGAAAAATGACTGCCAATCATGTTTACCTGCTGAAAGTCCCCACTTCCAGTACCTGTCAGGACAGACGTGGTTAGAAAAGGAACACCTGAGAATACCAATTTTGGAAACATGATGTATACGTCACATTTTAAATACTGAAGCAGCATCTGATGGAAATGTGCTCGCTGCACAGTGACAGCAGAGTAATCATAAGAGTGAAGATAACGAGCAGCTGGACACATCTGCACCTTTCAAAGGTTATTGTTGTGTGTTGAATTGAGACATGATAAATAAAGGAACTGTCATCAGAGATGTTCCGGACAGAAGTCTCCTCTGTGGTATCCACGAGCCTTTTCACTTCGTTAGAAATATTTTCATTAAGAGAGAGAGGAACTGCAGCAGAGTCCCACACTGAGCTCCACCTGGAAGCAGAAGATGGCTAACAAAATTCAGCAGGTCATCAGGACAAAAATACATGGTGATGATGTCTTAGCATGGGCCTTTAATAACCATGCATCGCAAATACCTTTGGCTGGTTTAGTGAGCTTCTCTTCCGAAGGAGTGCTCTTGGAGATCTTGGTGGGGGTGGAAGCCCACGGCCGCTCGTATGGATCTAGGGTCTGTAAGGCGCACGCATTTAAATGTTTAAGGTACTGAGGCACTGATCATCATATCAAACCAAACTCCTTCCATATAACATAAAATGAGCAGTAAAAAAGACTTTTTGAAAGAATTGATCTAATGTGTAAAAATCATATCAAACCTTTCGATGCATTTTGCTGTGCAAGTGCGTGAAAAAATCAAACATGGAACCAGAGGTGACGTTACAGTTTTTGCACCAGTGGTTTCCAGCATCATAGTATTCAAACGGCTCTTGAGGTGGGGCCAAAGATGCGGGCATGGGTGCGGGCAGAGGCGCAAGAGCGGGCACAGGTGGGGCGCTGGCTGGCAGCTTCTCGAAGGACTGTCTCGAGGGCGGTGCCACCGGTGTCTGCTAAAAAGACAAATGCATCTGAGAGTCAGCAACACAGGAACCAGTCAATACTGCCGGGAACTACACGCACAGACGGAAACATCTTTGGACTCAGCAACACAAATTTAAAAAGAGGAAAGTTCCTTACCTTTGCTGAGTGTCAGCCTTGAAGACGTATATCAACGCACATTTTGAAAAGTTCCCGCCAATGCTTATCTACCGAGAGTGTTTTCTGACTCACTGGAGATCAATTTAGAGTCCTGAATGTTTCCTGTAAAAGGTTTTACCTGTGCTTCACATAAAGACTTGCACGTCTGGTTACAGAGCTACTGTTTTCAAGTTATATAATCAGAAATTCTTGTGAGGTAATTTCTGTGATGCTATCAACATCAGATGTCACTGCAAGCTGCCTTGACATGAGTTTTACAGTAAAAGTCATAAGAGGTACAAAAAAAAGAGGATCTCTTTCTTCTTTTTTGCTTGTGATGGGAAAAGGCTGACAGGTTCACAACACAAGAAATGATGCGCACACCTGGTAAAATATCTGCTGGAATTTGGAGTCAGTCGATGAATGAACACAGATAGTAAGTGTTTGGAAAATTCACCCTCAGTGGCCTGGAGAAATAACTAGTTTACATCATGTGACCAGTTTGATCTGGTCACATATCATGAAGCAGACTGCTTGTCCTTGGGCTTCAGGTAGCTTTATTAAAATCCCAGCTGCAGATTGGAGGTTCACTGTTAAGCCTACACACCTAAACTACCATAGCATCCTAGCTGCTATCAGCGAACGAAGAGAAATATCAATTCATCAGCTAACACAAGTCTAGTGTTTGGGTGAGCATTCTCCTGCAACATTCCTCATCATATCAAATAAATTGCAAAAAAACAGAGCAAAACATAAAAACACCATGGTAGCTTACACCAGAAAAATTAACAATGAGTTTATGACAAGTAGAGAAAAGTCTTTTTCAGAGCTAGCTTTAAATGTTGTCTATGTTCCTAAATTCCTCAATCTAAACCTAAACTGGAATTAAGATTTTTGTGGACACATTATTTAAAAAAATGAGCCCTAGCTATGGTGAATCTTTCTAAACTAGCTCCTGTTTTACCTCCTCTGCAGGTCTTTTTACCTTCATGTTGGAGCTGCTGGCAGCCTGTCTTTCTTCAGGACTCCTCTCCAGCCGTTTCTTCTTCTCCAGTGGAGTTTGCTGTGGTTGCTGGTCTTCCTGGTCCTCGTGGTCCCCGCTTTTTTTTATGGTCCTGCGCGGTCGATCGGATGGATTCAGACCAAGGATAAGCGCTACCTTGTCGATCTCGCTGCGTTTCTTTTCAGCAGCCTCGTGCTCTTTGCGAAGGTTAGAGATCTGAGACATGACCTCTTCCTGCAGGTGTCCAATTTCTTGTAGCAGGGGGTCTTTGTGTCCGTCCTTCTCCCGCCGCTTCTTCCTGAGGAGCTCGCCTGAAATTATTAATCATTGCACAGTGAATGTGGGCATGTTGAGGCAACACTCTTCAAACAGCTTCCATGGGAAGTCTGGTTTGTACTTCTGTACAATGCCTTATGCTTTAGGGCGCGATCACACTAGCTATTGGAACTGTTGTTCTCAAGCAAAATTGCCTACCCTGCTCAGTGTTACTTTACCTGTCACTGTTGACAAGTGAGAGTGACAAGTGAGAGTGAGAGAAGAGAGAGAGAGGGAGAGAAAGAGAGAGAAAGAGCGAGAGAGAGAAAGAGAGGGGGAGAGAGAGAGTGGACAGAGAAGGTGGCCCAATTGTTCATAGCCTAGTCCCTGAAAAATAAACTGGCCCCACCTTTTCAAAGGGGTTGTGCAGGAAAAGAAATACGGTTTTATATTCAGAAGAATGTGGTAAGCAATACTGGAGCTGATACATGCTGCCGCATATCATACAGCAACTGTTACACAGTAGAGCGGAGAGGAGACGGCAGTGGAGATGAAATATATGATTAAAGTGCAGTTACTCTGGAAATGTAAATACAGAAAAATGACGGTCACTGGTCTGCCTTGGTGGCTCAGTGTGAACTAACCTTGTTGCTTCCTGAGTCTCTCCAGCTCCTTCATCAGATATTCTTTTTTCTTCATCCTTATCTCTCTGTCCTGTGTCAGCTTCTCTCTTTCCTCCAGAACCTGAACACAGCCAAACAGACCTCTTACCTGACCACCTGCTGCCAGATCACATGCAACACTTTCACCTAGGTGAGACAAAGAGCAAACCTTCAGTTTTTGGCTCTCGTTGTTCTGTTCCTCAGACACTCTTCTATCGTGGCTGATGACTTTGGAGCTCCCCTTCTCCCCATCCTGGACAGGAGTCTTCCCAACAGCTGCTGACACAACAAACATCACCTGAATCATACTCTGCTGACACGAAAAGGAAATCAACAACAAGCTGCTGATATAACCTGCAAGTTTTTATCCAACTGGCTGAGAGTCAGGACTTGAAGCAAGAGCTGATCCATCCTATGTTTGCACTGGTTTCCAGAGGGATTTATGATTTGAACTAGGGCTGCAAAGTACAGCTCTGGAAAATATGAAAAGACCACTACAAATTTTTCAGAAAACAGCATCTCTACATATTTGAAAATTTAACTCAAACAAATACCTATAAATAGCAAAATAACGGTCTTTTAAGTGGTCTTTTCATTTTTTCCAGATTTGTATATATTTTAAGTATTTGCACTATTTACCTGCACAGTATTCATATCACAAGGTATATACACAACTGGCCAAAAAAAAATGTCCCCACCTGGATTTAACTAAACTCTATATATGTATATATGCATATATGTATGTATGTATGTATATATGTGTGTGTGTGTGTGTGTGTGTGTGTGTGTGTGTGTGTGTATATATGTATATATATGTAATGTATGAATATCAACCCTTCTTCTTCATTAAGACTGGGGACCGGCCAAAGTGAACCAAAAGAGACAAGCACATACATGGTTCATCTACTCAACCCCTACATAACTCCTGTTAGAGGTTACCCTGACCAGACTGACCTTTGACCCCTGGATCAGGGAGTGGATAGTCATATGGTTGTGTAGGGGCAAACTCATCCAGGCCACCCTGGGGAGGCATCGTCATAGGGGGCGGATACATGGGTGGCCATTGCTGGTGCATGTAGGGAAGATAATTCCCGTATTGGCCGTACCCTGGCGGGGGGTAGTTTGGAGGAATCATGCTGTGGACCTGTGGGGGTGGGTAGGTGGGTATAGGTACCCCAGGGTGAGCAGTGAGGGCATTGGGGTCTGCAGATTGAGGTAGCTGCTGTGGCAGCACAGTGTCACTAGGCTCAGCCTTGGTGTCTTTTATGTCTCTGTCTTTGTGAGATTTGAGTGCAGAGCTCTTTCTGCGGTTGTCATCGCTGCTCCAGCTGCCTCTGCGCCTACCCTTTTCACAGCTGTGACTCCTGCTGCTGCTGCTGCTTGAGCTGCTGCTGTGGCTCCGCCGCCTATGTCCTCTATTGCGTCGGCTACCATCAGAGCTGCCAGAAGAGTAGCGCCTACGTGTTGGCGTCTTTGGAGGGGGAACCATGTTACCATGGAGACGCTCTTTGGTCCTGGCTGCCATCTTGCTGATCTCACTCACACCAAGGTCCAGGCCGATGGTCTTCAGCAGGTCCTGGATCTTCTCGTACTCTTCCACTGCCTGTCGCTCACTCTCCTCTAG
The DNA here is from genome assembly GCA_008086565.1 of Thalassoma bifasciatum. Classification (NCBI taxonomy): domain Eukaryota; kingdom Metazoa; phylum Chordata; class Actinopteri; order Labriformes; family Labridae; genus Thalassoma; species Thalassoma bifasciatum. The sequence goes on along the minus strand of RPOG01001435.1, from coordinate 84,745 downwards.
CGGCTCTGTACCTGGTGGGAAGGGGGGATTGGATACATGGACTGTGAAGTTCTGGTCCCGGTTGATGCTTGGCCGGCTTGCGTACCTGACATCCACATCCCCTCCTGTAGAGGGGACTGAGAGGTGAGGAGGGGCCACTTGTGGGATGCTATATATCTGACTGCTGACAGTCACTGGTGGGGGGTAGTCTCCATACAGCGCCTCTTCTGTCATGTCTGCGTATAGATCAAGCCCGTGGTGTCGGACCGGCTCTGATGAGGGTTGGGGTTTGGGCTCCTCCAAGTCTCCGTACAGGAACTTCTCCTCGTCATCAATGTCATCAACTGGGGGCGCCTGAACCTTGCTTCCTGCTGCCTGTCCTCCCAGCAGGTTAAGGATCTCTTTGATCTCAGAATCAAGACCAATGCGCTGAGCCATGTGCGGGTCTGAGCGCAGCTCAGACAGCAAGGAGGCCACCATATGAGGCTCCATGCCCTTTACAGCCTGCAGCAGCTGGTCAGCCACATGAGACATGCTTGAGCCCTCTACGCCTTCACAACTCTGAAACAGAAAAAAAAGTAGGGTGTTACCTCCATGCACCATAATCTGCTCCAGCTGGGACCATGTTTGTGTTACATATTGATAATAGAATCCAAATACTGGCTGCCTTTACATGACTTAAATGAAGGACTAACTGGTCCTATAGAACAAAGAAATCACACTTTGAGTTGTTAATGTCAGCAGATTATCATGTCTGACACCATAGTCTTTTAACACTTGAAGGGTATGTCAAAACTGAGTTCAAAGAGGAAGTTGTGTGCAATTTGCACTAGAGAACAATCAAATTTGGAGAAACAAACACGTCGACTAAGCTACACAGCTAAGTCACCGAAACCCCTGGCTGACTTAATTATTCAGGCTGCAACATGCAAATGTATTGATTAGTCTGCAGATTATTTTTCGATGTGATCAATGAGTCATATATAATATAATCATTCACCTTTTTTCTTCAATTCCTTTCATTCAAAAAATAAAATTTTTCACAACTACAGCCACAACAGTGTAAAAATTAGAGGAGGGGGAAAAAAACAGGTTCATGTTATAATCCTGGTTCTTATCATTTGCAATTATGAATCCATTCATAAAATCCAGAGTTCAATTTTTTTAAAATCAATTGTCCCTCTGCCTCTCAGCTTAACGCGACACATCCCCGGTACTGCAGTACAAAGAGTGTTCTCCACTGCAGCAGATATTGGCACTGATATTCACAGACGGATCAGTATTTATTAATACTGGGGCGCCTGTGGCTCAGCGGTAGAGTTGTCGTCGATCGAAGGTTTGTGGGTTCCAGCTTCTACAGTCACATGCCGAAGTGTCCTTAAGCAAGACACTGACCCCCAAATTGCTCCCACTGTTGTTCAGTGGAGTGTGGATGGGTATGAATGTGTTAGCCTCAACTGGTGGCAGTCTGATTAGAAGTCTCTGCCATCAGTGTGTGAATGTGGCGTGGATGGGTGAAAGAGACTAGCAGTGTAAAGCGCTTTGAGTGGTCAGAAGGACTAGAAAAGCGCTATATAAGTACTGGTCACATACCATTTACTATTCATTTACCATTTACCATTAATCCAAATGGAAGCATTCAAATCCCATGCCAGGTCTGAGGGTGTGCATGCAAGTTTCATGTCAGATGAGAGTGCAGCGAGGAAAATCTGTCCGCAGTGGAGATTTAATGCGCCATATGAGTGCAGTGAGTTTCCAAACAGACTAACAGAGGTTTACAGATTAGTACCTAGATAGTTAGACAAGGTATGACACCAAGGAAGTATCTAAGACTTTACCTGACTGCTGCCAATCTCTGTAAAATACATTGTATGTGAAAAAGCAGCACAAGCTGTCAGCTTATTTCTTTATCTAACAGACATGTTTCTTTTAACAACCCACTTTAAAACTTATAAAGACCGTTTTCAGTGATTAAAACAATTCAGAGTCTACAGTAAAGTCTGCAGAGAGCATTCAAAGGGCGCTGGATAAATCTTTTCGCTTGTTTTTTTTTTCTCTTTTAGAAAAGGAGAGCCCCATTGACAGGATTTATAACAAGGATTGCCGTTACACTCCCACCAATATTACAATATCAATCTGAACTTAGTGTGAAAAAGTGGACTATTTAAAAACAAAAACCATTCATTTACATGACATCACAACTGAACAGCTTGAAAAAACCATAACACTCCTCTCTACCCGTGCATAATAGGGGTAGAAAGAGTCCTGAACCTGAAAAGCTGTCTGAGTATTACTACATCACTGAAATATCATTCTATATATCTTGAAATTTTCAAGACTAATTAACTACTTTGGTTAAATGAAATTACTGTAAATCATTCTCCATATCTGAATGCATTGTTTCGTCTCACTATTTGGATTGGGTTGCATGTGTTTGTTATTGTTATGTTAACCCCTAACATCCCACCCGTTTCTGGCCTATGTACCATGTGCCAGTCTCTGATTTAAGAAAATGTCATGTTTTTATATGCAGCTGAAGTTCACATCAGGATAACTGCTGCTGAAACAGTATTTTTCCTACTCTTTTTTTCATGAAATTACAAAAGGTATAAAAGGTCTACAATGAGAGTCTGGAGAGAAAAATTTTGACAGTCTTCTGACTTTTTTCTCCTTAACATCCTCATTTTTCTTTTCATTTTCAAACAAACGGTATCTTAACATTGTACAACTATTTACAGTTTCAGGATGTGTCCAGTGCCTAGATATAATTTTTTTACTTTCCTACTCTTTTTTAATAACATATTTTTGAAGATCATTAACTTCAAGATGCTTTATGCTAGACAAAGGACATCCACCCCATTCCTTCTACATCATGTCATTTACACCTGGGTGAAATCTGGGCTTTCTAGGTAAAACCTTGTAGGAGTTACAGAGTTTTTAGTGTCAGGTGACCATCAAAAGGGGGGTCGCGAACACCATTGCATGTGAAATTGGGGGTCTGAACTCAAAAACGTTGAAAATCACTAGTGTGGCAGATCTGAATTATCAATATTTTATTTTGTTCATTATTCCTGGCCACAGACGGACTTCACCCTTCACCCCCCACCCCCAAATATGCTGGCTTCTCAAACAGTGCAAAATGTAAATTTGTGCAATTTTTCATCTGGTCTTAAGATTTTGATCAGGTGCATATATGCATTTGACATCATTCTCTAGGTTTTTTTTATATTTCAGTGAAAAAGCTTTCATGTTCATGGATATCAATTCAGAATCTCAAACCTCTCTCTCTCTCTCTCTTTCTCTCTCTCTGATGGTGAAAACACTGATGTTGGAACCTGGAAAACAAGCATGTAGTTGCAGTATTTACCCTGAGTAACGGTGAGTCCTCCGAGTCACGTTTCTTCAGGATTGACTTGGTGGGCAGGCTTAGCATCTCTTCCAGCTCCTTCCTGCGTCGAGCTGTCTCCAGCTCTTCAAACCCTTTCCGGGATTTCCCACCGTTGTTGTTTCCACTGCTGGAGCTTGAGCTGCTGCTGGTGCTGCGACTACTATACCTGCGGCTACGACTAGCCGCTCTGCTGTAACTCCGCCCTCTTGACCTGGACCTTGACCTTGACCTGGATCTAGATTTGCTATGGTGGCGACTTTTACTTCTGCCCCGACTTTTGGCACGGCTTCGATTTGGACTGCGACTCCTGCTCCGGCCCCGGCTCTTGGCACGACTTCTGTCTTGACTGCGACTCTTGGCGCGACTTTTGGCCCTGCTTCGATCTGGACTGCGACTCTGGCTGCGGGGTCTGCTTCTGCTCCTCACCTGACTCTTGCTACGCCCCTGACTCTTGGCGCGGCTTCGGTCTGGACTCCGTTCCCTGCTGTGGCTGCGAGGTCGGCTACGGCCCCGGCTCCTACTCCTCTCATATTCAGGGCGGGAAGGGTAGTCTCTGCATGGAAACAGGACATTAGCCAAGAGTTCATACTCCTCATGCTACATTAAGTAAATATGACTGTCAGTCAGGTTTGTCTGTGCTTCTCTGTAGCCTCCACAACCTAACTCCTTTGAGAGAGCATACTAGAAGCACCAATCAGCCTGAGCCAACTGATAAAAAGCACAGCTATACCCTATATTTGGCTTTTCAGGCTGCCGATTGACCCTATGACTAGCAAAGTTGACTCTTTTCATTAACCCTCTGATGCATGAATAATGGAAGTCAGTGTCAGGATTTTTCCCTTGAGGGTTTTTCTTGTCTTATGCCATGAAAAAAGTTTTCAATTTTTTTCAAATATTTGTAACTGAGCATTCAACATGAAATAGTGTGAACTTGATGTAAATATGACTTTTATTTGTTTAACTTCTTTTTCTCTTTCTTTTTTGGTAATTTCATGAATAATCTTTTTTTTTGAATGTTTTGCGAAACATTTCAACTCTCTTTCATCCATTTTAACACTGAAAAATTTATAGTTTATAAGCTTTTTCACAGTTGTGTGTGTGTGTGTGTGTGTGTGTGCGTGTGTGTGTGTGTGTGTGTGTGTGTGTGTGTGTGTGTGTTTGTCTGTGTGTGTCTGTGTAGTATATATCCTGTGTATATTAATGTTCTTATTTCATGTATCAGCCGATATATCGGATATCGGCTTTTTTTTGCCCCCAGTATTGGTATCAGCCCCAAAAATTCCATATCGGTCAGGCTCTAGTCAAAGGCTCTCTAAAAGTCTACAAAACATCCAAAAGTAGATTTCTTGAATTGTATTCTGGCTCGGACTGTCGTACATAAAGAGTAAATGTGAATGATACAAGCTCTTTTCTTTCAAAATCGATTTTGTTCTTTGGCCAACAAATCAGATGTCTCTCAGTGAGAGTACAAACTCTCAGTAAGAATACTTGAGGAAAGTGTATAGACAAGTGAGGATAATAATCCCCCTATAGTTCAACTGAACTCTTGGGTCACTATTATGGGACTTGGGTATAGGTTTAATAATAGATTTGAGCCATGAAGAGGGAGCCAGGCTGTAAGCTTAACAAACACTGAAAAGATTAAAATGAACTGGAAATAAAGAAGGCTATTTTAATAGTTTGTTTGAAAAGTTATCAAAACCACATGCTTTCTTTTGTTTAAGCCTGTCAATGGCTTTTTTCCACTGCTTCCTCAGTGATGTGAGAATTTAAGTACTGGTTAGAGGGGTAGGGCTTGTGTTGCATGGAAGCCTTTTCTTAGGCCTCAAATTATTTAGCATTTTCCAAAATAACTGAGGGTTATTGGTTTTCAAATGCTCTGTTTTCAATGTTTTGTCTCTCTGATATGTCCTCTTACAACCTTGAGGTTTTGTGTCAAATAGGTGCTGTTTTATTTTAAACTAATTTTTCAGTTGCTGCTTCCAAAATTCTTACCATCACACAACAGAAATCTTTTTTCTGCCCTCTGCATCTCTTTCCACAACAATCTCGATTGACTGTTCCAATATGGCTTGTTCTTTCTAGCCCCACATTTTCTATTTGGAAAGAAACTTATGCAGGTCTCCATAGCATTATTTACAAGTTTACAAAGTCTGTCATACCATTTATCAATTTCTCCTTAAAGTTTAATTTAAGTAGGGTTATCTACAAGTTCAAAAATAACAGGTTGGCACTCATCAGAGGAGAAGAGATGAGGATGGACATTTCTTCTGTACTGTGGGTTTTCTTTAGAAACAGCTCTCTCTGAAGCCATAAAGTCAACACTGGTGCCTCCCCCTGCTTAAAAAGTCTAGATCAACAAGGACTGATCAGGTGCTTTACACCGATCACCCAATAAGCTGAAACAGCTTTACCTAAGCTGTGACATGTGTAATGTTGTTTTGATTGTACAACATTACACATGGCACACAGTAAACCTGTGAAATTAGTGAACTCCTAATGAAAAATGACACCCATCCACAGCTCTGTTCCACAAACAGGGCAGACAGGGTGAATTAATCAAGCACACCCTTCCCGATACTGTGTGTGCTTATGCAAGCCGCAGCTGACAGCTCTCAGTAAACCAGTCTGAAAACAAACAGTTAAATCATATCACCTATTAAGACCATCAGAATTAAACTGAACACTTTAAAATAAACTACCACCTGTTAAAATAAAGACCTTAACGGGACGGAGCTAATTAGCTTTAGTGCATTAGCTCAGAATCAGCTGATGAGGAATGTTGACAGTTAATGTTCTCCCAAACTCTGATACAGAGACCTTGTGTTGAAGCAGCTAAACACTGAAACAGGTGATCAGATGTTGCTTTGCCGTAGTTTTGATTGTACAACATTACAGAAAGTCAGACAGTTATGTTCATTGGTTTCCTAGAACAGTAGCCTCCTATGTCTCTGTGCTTGCAGGGAAGTGCTGATCCAGACTGACACGTCTGCAGCAATCTGCACATAACCTTACAAAAACTTGCTGTGAGCTTTACAGAACAATTTTATGGATACATATCCTAAATCTTTAGCGTAACAACTTCAGGAACTTTCTTCCCCTTTTGCCATAGGCTCCTCTGGTGCTCAGTCCTCCCTGATTTTTTTAAAACACACACAACTTAGAGCAGTGAACGGGACCAGCCAATCAGAGGCAAAGGCCCTGTCCCTTTTTGGTTTAGACCATGATATGATCCAACCATGAATGTGAGTTTGATCCAGGTTTGGTCACAGGAGAGCAGACATGCCAAAGAAATCTGCTTTCACTTGGGCAGCATCAGGTGCACCAGTGTGACTAAGAAAAAATGTTAGTCACACTCTTCAAATATTTGGTTGTATGTTTAACCAAATTGGTCACACTCTGGAGCCCTGTCAGCACTTGTTTCTTTCATAGCACACTAACTTTATCCTGAATTTAACCAAATTCCACCTTTATCACACCAAGTCATCCTTGTCTTTCCTTAAGCTGCTCAACAGCCACCACTCTGCAGGAGCTCCCCCACCACAGCCCATTTCTAAATAGGTTCTCCACCAGGCTCATAACATTTTCTCCTTCCTCAGATTGTAGACCAGAGATGTTGAAGGATATACCAGGATTAAAATATGCACTTGCCCTGTCTTTCACCTGGTCAATTTTAGCTTCCACTTTTTAGATTCTTTTTATCACCAGGCTCAGATCCATATCCAGATTGTCTTGGATTTACTTTATTTTCTGGGCAAGTTCAGCTTTCATGCCTTTTCTGTTTTCCATCACAAGCTTTTGTGACAAGACGCACAAGTTGTCAACTTTAGAGTTTAGCTGCCTCTCAAATGCTTCCTTCATGCTGTTGATTTTGCAGTTCAGGCTCTTCAACTCCTGCAGCACACGGTTGGACAATAAATCGTCATCATTTTTGTCTGGTACTTGGTCCGTCACTTGACATTTGGACGGGTGCACAAGTATCAGGACCCTAAATTACGATTTGTGCTTTGATTTTTCTTAAAATAGGCACGGTTTTATAAAATGAAACGTATCACAGGCTTAACAGCGACACTGCTGGCATGCTCTATGCCCCCATCTTGCTCACCATATATCCGTCATGACAAAAGTGTGTGTCACACAGTATGTAATGTGTTTTTTCTGCTGTTTTAGAGGAGTGTCTTCCATATCCCATCTGAGCATGATTTAGGGCTTGTATTGAGGACTAAACTATGTAAAACAATGTGCCATGTCTTGTTTGTGCTATACAGTTTCTGTGAGCAGCTGAAAATCTAAATCATTGTTATAGTTAAAATTTTAAGGTCATCCTGTAAAATTTGTTTGCTCTGTTTGGTAGCAGTGATTTTTTGTTATCAGCTTTTAAAATCTGACTCTTTTGAAATGTTTGTGTTTCTCTTCATTTAAAACTGTCCTATTCTCATATAACATTCAGAAAATTGGAAATAACTCCAGCTATGTAACAACAACTTAATTTTCTATTCTATATTCTTACTTTATTTGATATTTTTATGCTTAGATTTCAATTTGGGGTAAGACACTTATGCTTATACTTGACACTTATGCTTGAATTTGTACTTTCTTATATTTCTAACGCTTTTCTGAAATTTCCAAGTACTCTAGAAAGAAATGGGCCAATTACTCTCAGGGTATTTTGTGACCTTTTTATAGTCAACATAAGCAAATCTGGTGTTAAATGGGCAATGATCACCTCATTAAAGAAGAGTGTGGGTCCAACCCTGACAGTTCAGAATAATGTGTTTATATGTGTTATTCACCTTTCATGGAGGCGTGAGGGGGCAGGGCCAGAAGGTCCCATCAGCTCATTGCCAACAGTGATCACCAGGTTATGATCAAGGGGACCAGGTCCACGTGGTGATGGGGACCTCTGCAATACAAACACAGACAGGCATACAGATACATTTACACACACACACATACACAAATACACAAGGAGAGGAAAAGGATGAATAAAATAAATGTTCATCCCTCCATTAGTAACAACTTTTAACACTGAAGTGACTCTCAGCAGACTCCATCAACACCTCCTCACCCAAGCAGTTTTATGTTCCACAGGGACCCCCTACTGCCTTACATTATATTGCAGGTTGATGCACACCAGTTCATTTTTCATGGAAACATAAACCACAAAACAACCAGATATTTCAATGCTTCTTACAAGTTTAATTTAGCATTTAAAGAACCCTGACGTGAGTGTTCAGCGTAACTCATCTGAGTGCATTAGGATCATACGACATCTGTTGCCAAAATGTGAGCATATTGATCGTGAAGGTTGTAAAGGGGTCTTTACAAGGCAATCAAAACAATGTTCTGTCTCTACAATTTATGTCACATGGTCCTCCATTTATGTTCTTGCTTGTGTTGTGCGTTGCACTGGACAAAAGCATCTGCTAAGTGAAATTGCCGAATTGTACAATTGTAAAACAGGCAATATACACAACTTTCAAAACCGCAACATGGTGAAAACTGACGGTGTTTCTGTCTCTATTACTGTTCCCACTGAGAGACTAACTACCTCCAGGTACCCGTACTAAGAAAACAGACTCCGTTTCTCGATCACGCACACGACACTGATTGTAAATATTATGATTTGTCTTGACGATATAAACAAAAAAACGTGTTGACAAGAAGCCAAAGTCGGCTAGCTAAAGCCTTTTTAATGTACTCACAACACCACCCGAGAGCTGATTGGGAGACGTATTCTTCTTGAGAGTTGGGACAGATTTTAAATCTATGCTCTGAAGTAAACAGGAGGCTGCGGTACTGGCGGGTTTCTGAGAGAAGTGTACACACAGCTGGAGCTTTCTTCACCCCACAGAGCTAAACCCATACATACTGTACAGTGGTGCATCCTAACTGCACAGCACAATTCATAGGCATGTTAATGTAATGACTGACAGAAGATCATCTCATGAAAAATGGTCATCCAGTTCCAAAAGTTCATTCAACAAATCTCATTTTAAGCAGATCTTGAGTCCGTCTTACCTCCCTGGGTGCAGCAGCGGCCCAGTACTCTCCGCTGAGGTGACTTCCTGACCCTGGGGAAGGGTATCTACGGCGCGGTGGAGAACGATGATAAGGTTCAGGCTGTCTGGGAGGATAAAAAGGTCTCGGTCGGTCCCTATCGTCCCTGTATGCCGCTGCAGTGTAAGGCCTGGGAGGTGGCGGAGCTCGGCCCTCGAATGGCGGCCTGTAGCCCCCTCTCGGCGGCCGACCGCGGTACATCTCGTGCCGCAGAAAAACCAAAGCCTCTCGCGGTCAATTATCTGACGATTTCAGAGTTTATTCAATGCAAAACCCAAAGCTGAAGATATGGAGCTCTACGGTCCCATCTGTCAGGAATGGAACCTAAAGGAACTTGTTCGTCGGTCTTTCAAATCATACTCTTCCAACTAGCACAGCATTAGCACACAGACCATACACACAGACCACTTTCTTCTTCTACGGAGTGAAACAACCTGAATGTGTCAGTGTGCGGTGAAGCTAAACAGGTGCTGCCCCTGGAGGAAGAGCACAGAGACAATAAGCATCACATTACAAACGGAGCGTACAGTCCACCAGTTTTTGCTCCTGGAACACGCAGACCTTAAATAAAATGAAGCCCATTTCCGCCAGCTAAAAAAAAAAAAAAGTAAAAAAAGAAAAAAAAAACCCTAAGTCATAATTATGACTTAGTATCTCATAACTAAGAATATTTGATTTCTATTGTAGAAAGAATGTCATGTGTGTGTTCAGCTGTTATATCTGCCAAAGGTGGCTACTTTGATGAGTCAACAGTTTAGAATACATTTTGGTCTATAAATTGATTCCATAATTTCTTTTTTGACTCCAATTGCTTATTTGTAGTATGCTTTGACGTCTGAGTGCAATGAGACATTAAACGGCATAATTTTCAGTAAAAACACTGGAAAAATTGGGATGTTCTAAAACTTTTGACCGGTAGTATATATATATATATATACACATATATAAATATATATATATATATATACAGTGTTCAGCATAAATGAGTACACCCCCTTTGAAAAGTAAGATTTTAATCAATATCTCAACGAACACAAGAACAATTCCCAAAATTTTGACAAAACTAAGTTTCATTGAACATTTGCTTCACTCACAACATGAAAGTAAGATTGATAATATAACTAAGATTACAAAATCATCACTTTTACTCAAAATAGCTGATGCAAAAATGAATACACCCCACAACAAAAACTATTTTGTATGACCTCCACGATGTTCGTGGGCAGCACCAAGTCTTCTAGGCATGGAATGCACAAGTTGGCAACATACTGCAACATCTATCTTCTTCCATTCTTCAAGAACGACCTCTTTTAGAGGCTGGATGCTGGATGAAGAGTGATGCTCAACTTGTCTCTTCAGAATTCCCCATAGGTGTTTACACATGAAGACGCTGCCACCACCATGTTTGACTGTAGGCACCATGGACTTTTCTTTGAACTCTTTTAAAAAATTTTGTATCACTTTTGCTACAGTATTCTGACTGACAAGTAAAGCTTTGCTGATCTTCTTGTAGCTTTCATCTTTATTGTGAAAATAAATTATTTTCTTTCTCAGGCTTTGTGACATTTCTCTTCAATGTGGTGTCATTGCTGACAGCATGAAATGGAAAGGAGTTTTCTCTATTAAGTAACCTGTTTCATAATCAACTGTCTGCTGGACACCTGTTCAGCAAATAAATACTCACCTGTGGTTGAAATCTTGTTCATTGGGATTTTGTAGTTATCATTATTATTATTATTATTATGAGATGTGGCTGAGGTTCAAGGAGTATTATAATTGTCCAGAGGATTGACCAATAGCAACAGATCTGCCAACAAATGATGGCACTTTTTTTGTTGTTGTTGTTTTCAAGTCTTGTTTCATCCAATGATTGACCTAAGTTATGCCGGTCAGGCAGGCCATATGCTAATTAGCTTTTCACACCTTTGACATGAGCTGTGAAAGTCTCAGTCACCTTCCCCACCCACTGACTCCCACCCAACACTCATCCCCAGGAACATGGTTTGTTTACATCACTTTACAGCACAGGGAAACATCCCGTTCATGGCCTGTGAATTGCCAGGGACATTGTAGGTTTACAGCAAATCACAGGGCAGAAAATCTAGCTTTTCCTGCAGTATGTGCCCCTTAGACCTGGTGTAAGATGAATATAGGAAACATTTTTTTCCAAATGAGATATAAAAATCACACAAATACCAACCCTGAATCTGGCCTACTTCTGAAAAATGACAGATTTTTACATGTTTAAGTGATTACTCCCCTCTTGATGAATGTGATGAGAAAAAAAAAGTTTGCCAACCCATTCCTTATGCTTTTTTGTGCTCCTCATCACAAATGTGCATCCTGCAAGAAATCTATTTGAATCTCATCTTTTTTTATAAGAGTTCAGGACAGATTTCCTCTTTACCGTGTTGTTAGAACCCCTGATGTTCCTGATATTCTTGTCATAATGAAAAGAGTCATGAAAAGAAAGCAAAAAGAAAAGAAAACCTAAATGATAAATTTAATTACCAAGATGTACCTTTACCTTTGTACCTTTTGTGTAAAGCACAGCTGTGGGAGTCAATCCACCAATAAGAGGACAGAGATCCTTCACTAGATTGCGCCTGTAATACCAGAGTTTTTTGTTTTATTTTGTTTGTTTTCTAACATTTAAGATGGACAGGGTAAGTTCTCAATATACGTTACAAACTGTGTATTATTCACCATACCTGTAGCATTCACAGTCACAACTTGCCTCCAAGTTTTAATGGGGGTAATTTGCTGATGTAGTTGTATAGAGGGAGGCTTGTTTAGTGCCCCTTGGTGTCCAGTGGGTGTCTTTTCCATTTCTTCAATCCTATTCCTCAAAAAACTCGAATACTCAACAGACAGCAGACTGACTCAGAGGCTGCAGCCTTTCAAGGCTGGATTTGAAGGCTGGTTACATCACAGAGGTGCATCAAAGGCTGTCTCATTTCAAAGACTCCTCCAAACCAGCCTCCCTTTTGGGTGCTGCATAGGACAGATTCGGTGAATCCCTCACAGCCCCACTTATCCTATGGTTCATGCATATCAACTTAAAACATTACAGTCAAACTCCCAGAGGAGTCCTGTTGTAAATTGTTACGACCTGGTAATACTAGGGGTATGCAGGCCGAACAAAATCAACTTTTAAACCCAGGACAAGATGGTCAAGAAAAATAAGGCAGGAGAAAATGGTCAATTAAATGTATTTAATGAATAACTCAAGTCAATAATTGCAAACAGAAAATACTCCTCATCAAAACCAGAGGGAATAACAAGCCCGAAACTAAATCTGTCCAAAGAAAACCCAAAAGAAAAACAGGACCAAATGAATGTCACTCACCACTGAGCATCTACCTTAAACCAACACAAAAACACAGCTCTAAGCACACACCACACAGCCACACAAGGCTAAGTCAAAAACCACTGATAAGTTGAGAGAGTTGAGAAGGTTGGCTGGTCTCTGCAGCTGAGTCTTCCACACACAAGAGAACAAAGAAGCTGAGCAGCCAACACTTCTGCTCGGTAGCTCCTCACAGGTGCTGCAGATCCTGTAATCAGGCCACTCACTCACACCCACACTCACACACAGGCACACCACACAGGTAGACACACACCCACATGAGAAAACTCACATACATGAGCATACACAGGTTTTGCTTTCATGTATTTGAATAGCTTTCTGTACCAATCTCAGTGAAGTAAGTTAGAATAAGTTTGAACTGAAGCTTAACACCATTTGTTAAGTCGTGCCTGCTACCGATCGACTTATATTGCTAACATCACTTAAATCACAACTATTTTTACCCTTATAATGTGTTTATCAATGCCTCTATCCTCTCAAACCTTTTTACCTACTCCTTTCTTTCATGTAAAATTTGTAAATCAGTAAAAATTTCATATGAAAATTATTGAAATGAGATTAAGGGTTTTACAGATTTTAATATAGAATTAGAAAGGAACTATCTACAACAGATTATAAAAGGGAATTCATTACAAGCTGGAATCTAATAGCAGGTACAATGTGTTTTCACCTCTCTCCCTAGAAGAAGTGGCTACTTGCAGATCAATATTTTTTTATGTATAAATGATATTCTTAGTGCTGTTAGAATTATTCAGACCCTTAAAAAAGTAATGAAACCCTCCCAAAAATTCCAATGTCATACAGAACTACCTTTAAATTACAGTCAACACAGAGCAAATATTAACAATGTTAATGCCTGTTTCTCTCTCTCTTTTTATTTTATTTCAAATAAGTACATCACATGCTGACGCTGGCAGTGAAACACCTCCAGCTCGAACAAAACATAAAAAACTGAAAATGTCATCAAACTTTCTTGCTCGATTTTTACTCCTGCACTACGTTCAACTGGTGCTAAGCAACGAAGGCGGGGCTGGGTGAAATGAACAGGAAGACCAGACTGTTTCAATCCTTTTTTAAAAAAATATGAACTTGAAGTTAGAATCTTTCTCCTTAGGTACTGCGGTAAGAAGTGGTAAAGGAATGAAAAGGTTAACAGTCATCCTGAAATATTACTTTTTACTTTGTACATCCCATGTTTTCTTGGTTTTAAAAACTGCAAATCTTCCAATTCAAAACAATAAAATTCAGATTTAAAATGTTTTGGAAAAGGACCATTCCTCTGAACAGTAGTGGAGCAGCCCTCAACTAGAAGTATGGCCAAAAAGCAGATCAGTTAACTGTATGTTTATTGAAATAAAGGATTTCCTCTTTCCCAAGTAAAGATTGGAGATTAGTTGAACGAAGAGTAAAACATCTCTGACACTCAGAATTTATTGAATAAAATAAAGTTTATTGGTACATCAGGCAGTTGAAAAGTATGTACATCCTTCACACCTCAAAAACATAAAGGTACTTTCACGCAAATGTAAACAGTTAAACATTTCAGTCGTATTACTAAAGAAATGTCAACGTTGACCCTCTCTAGGATTAATGAATTTCTATCTCAGAGCATATAACTTTAATAACCACAGTGTTGTCTGTGAAATATAACCACAGCTCCTTGTTGAGCTGATGGGATATTTGCGGTTACTGTTGTATTATATTCATCTTTAAACATGAATCATTACACAAATAATAGAGTTTGGAGGAAAAAGCAAGAGTTTTGTCTTACTTCCCTTGTCTTGTCATCTTTACATGTATGATTTCATATTCCAATGTTTTCAATCATTCACATCTCATTCTGCTTAATGATAGACTGAATTGAACATAATATCCTTCTGATTAAAAACGTGGATCTTACTAAGTGATCACACAAAAAACAATTCTTCCATGGCATCACAGATCATGACAGATTGGTGATAGACATGCCAAGATACAAGGAATCAAAAATCAGTTCTGTTCCAACAAATGTTAATTCATGAAATGTCCCTAAATTAATACGTTGACACTCCAACATCTAATCATATAATGTTTTTTTTTCTTTAAATGATTCAGTCTAAAAGATGCAGCATCTCTTTTTTTATCAGTATTTTCTGTGAGTAAAAGATCTAAACAAGAACATTTCAGTTTGAACTTATAAATCTTTGAGACAATGTGTTGTTTCAGTGGTCTCTGTATCATAGGAACTGTATTAAACAATAGAGAAGAATTAAGTGGCATCACAAGTAAGATACCTTTAAGTTGCCAGTGTAGCCTTGTGGTTAGGTCACAAGCCCCCAAAAGGTTGGCCAGGTTTGAATCAAACCTTTCAACCTCTATCCAGCATGTCAGTCCCTACTGTTTGTGCTCTATCCACTCCCCTAAATAAACAGATATGAAGCCAAAACATTAATTGACAGGTTAATAGAAAACTTGGACTGTTTATTTTCTTAATCACAAACACATCTTCCTCTTAGAGGACAGCAAATGTACACTGCTGTTGACAAGCAACTTATGTGACATGTACAGAGGCTAAAGTCCTGAAACCCAGGTGCTGTACTGGATGTTACCCACTCACATTCCTGACTCTATCAACTGTTCAGTCCCTCCAATACAGGCAAACAGAGCCCCAAATATTTTTTTTTTGGAGATTGTTGTAATTTCTCTTTGTGTTTTTTTTAATTCCACCGTTTTAGATAGATCCCAAGTCATTATGACTGCACATAGAAAATACCCTTATTTGTACAGCAAATCAGTAGAAATTGATGTCGTGCAGCATTCTGCACAAAGACTTAAGAATGCCTTGATAACCACAGAAACAGACAGTGTAACAACATCATATAGAGCGATGAACAGAAGTCCAGCAATGTACAAACAGGGCTGTGAATTAAAAGGTGCAGCAATCCTATATTTTCACCTTTGGCTCATGAATCAGTGTGATACAGCATTAGCTACACTATTCATCTCACTGCCTAAAGGAGAAAATTAAAGGCACTGACACTGGACTGTGGGGATTCCTTTGGACATGGCGCAAGTGAAGACACAAATAAGCAGAGAAGCTTTACCTTCCTCTCATGAAAAACTGTTGACTGCGTTAGACTGACTTTTTCAGTATTATCTGACATTTACTGGAATTAGTATCAGGGCTGCAATTAAACATTGAAACTGATCAGTGCTCATGCTTTCTTTGAAGCTATTTCTACCCAAAAGATATATAAAAAAACAACTTGATGTTGGTGTTATATTTTTGTATGTTGTGGCGGTTATAAATGATGTGCAACAGCCACAGTGGTTTGTGTGTGTGTGTGTGTGCATGCTGTGCGAGTGCAGCAGCTCATCCACAAGGACAGCTCCAATATCAGCTTGCTTTGTTGTCTTTTCATCATGCAGGTAGTTATCTAATGTTCACTGTTCTTACCAAGAACTACTTGTCTTTAAATGGTAGCCTGGACAAATTCAGGATGACATATTTCATGGTTTATTACATTATACATATAAATTTTCTTTACTCACTCGGGTATACATTGGATGCGTGTACGTTTTATTCCACTTAGAGCGTTGGTTAATGACATTAGTTCTTCCTTTGCTACCCTAAATGGACTCTGGTTGTAAGAAGACTCTGCAGCCTCATATGAAAGTTAAACTTGAAAAAGAGTCACTCATTTCAACTGCCAATCTCTGCAGGTGTCTCCTAGATGGCAGACAGGAGTATGAACTCTCTCAAATCAATTACAGGACTCTGTGGAACTTCGTTGACTTCAACAGAAAAAAAAAATTGGAATCAGCACGAAAATCAAAATCCCAGGATTGAAAACTGGAAGGATCAAGAGATTGATGTTGAAGAAGAAATAGAGAAGTATCTGGAGAGCTGCAGCCGAAGTTTGAGTTGGAAGGGAGACTACCAGGTGAGGCATGCACAAGGGCGGAGCCAAAGCTTGGCATGGGAGGAAGGTTTGGGGGATGGAGGATCAGCACACAGTCAGGAGGGTGGAGTTTACCAGGTGGGCACTGCAGCAGTATGGTAGGGTAATGAATGTGAGAACAGCCTGGGGGAGACTCAACAACACTGATTTCACTTCATTTCTCCATTTCCTCTTCAACATAGAATTTATACCTGAGTGAGCAAAATTTACATCTAAATTTCAATTTATTATGTAATAAACCATAAATGATGTTTTATGGTATGGTATTTCATCCTGTCACCCTTAACATTTCTTCTCTAGATTCTGTTATACAGTCACAAGGCACTCACTTGCATGAAGACTAGCCAGGGGAAAGGTTTAGTCGCAGTGCACACTTACACTTACCTTAGGATGTTTTGATAAGTCACCTGGGTTAGGGATGGTGTTTGGTTTTATTTACTAATTCTGTGCTGTTCGAAAGTGTTAAGACCCCAGCTTGGAGTCCTTCTTTCTCAGTACTCACAGATTCTTTTCAGCTGCATCACCACAATTTTGCTTCTTTTGTGACAAATAACCTTTCATCAGCCACATATGCATTCTAAGTTGCTTCCCTTTCCCTTTCGTGTGATGGTGAGTCCATTAATAAAGTGTTATCTGGAGTGGTGTGAACAGACAGCCAAAGACAACAGAATAAATTAATTGCATTCTGTAACACCAACATATTTTTCGAGGACAGGTGTGTCGTTCGTCTGCAGCAGTCTATGAGCAGAGGTGCATGATGGAAACATTCAGTTCCTCTGCTGAGTCCTGGACTCATCTTGAGCCTCACCTGTGCTGGGACCTGCAGAGAAAACAAAGACTCACCTGGTCGGCTCCAACAGGTAGAATAGATTTGGAACATCAGCGAAAAATAGGACTGCTTGCACAGATTGTATCTCTTATTTCTTTGTGTCGTGTTGATCTACTTGCTCTCAGAAACTACTGAACACAAAATCTCAATGTGTCACTATGTGACCACATTTTCAATATCTGTTAAGATTTCAATAAATCTTAAGCGTAAGTGACGCTTCTCTGGGTCCCTGAAGCATGACATAAAACCCTCAGCTCCTTCATGCTTTATGGCCAAAATACACCAGATATTTCCCATTCTGAACCCACTCTCTCACCGCAATGGATCAGCCAGGTTTCTATTCAAGTAAATGAGTCAATCCACACCAGCTTCAATCCATTGTGGCCTGGCTGTGTCACTGCTCCAGGGAGTCAGAGCTAGACGCATCAGAGAGGCAAAGGTCCTATTTTTGCTGCATGCTGGAGTAGTGACAAGTCCATTTACAAAAAGCAGATCTAGCAGAACAGTTTGGCATATAAACCACATAAAACACCCAATGACTCTCGAAATAAAACAACGTGTGTTCAAATCAGATTGTTTGGTTTCCACTGACAAGGAGCCAGGTTGGAGCCACAGCACTGCGTCATTGTAAAGCGTCAGTAAGTCACTGGTTTCCAGCCTTTGGTGTGCTATGGCCATGGAAGCAGAGGAAACAGTGTTGTTATCTTCATATAATTGGCCCTGTAGTGCTTAAAAAAGCAGAGGTCTGTTTCTGCATTTCTTGTGGTGATTGTGACATTAAACCTGCTTTCTGCTAGACAGAGTCTGCTTAATTCTGTGTGTGCTCATGTGTGTGTCTGAAATGGAGCGAAACTTTGGGTAATGCAGAGGGCAGAGGAGAATACAAGTCAAAAATGGTCCTGTCATGTAAATATGAGAAATAACATAAAGCTTTTCACTATGATAATAAAAGTTCAAGGTATAGACCTGATTTATGAGACCAAGTTCTTTGTCAGTGGTAACACAAAGAACTTGGGCTAAGTCAGGTACTGGACTAGAACTAGCAACAGTTTGGTAGCAAAGGAGTATATGACTCCAGCTCTCTGGAGGTCCTGATATGAGCGGTACCTAATGCTCAGCCGAAATGAACTTACAGATGAGAGTGCATGCAATAAACATGCCACACAACACAGTCAAACTGGGGATGTGATGTGTGATGTATTTCTGACCTTGCCGTGTACTCAGTTACAAGTAGGGGCATGCTAAATAATAGACTGCAGAGAAGGCAGCTAAACTGTTAGTACTTTTATTTTGACATATATTACTGATTTCTTCGCCAGGTCACCCTTGTAAAAGAGATAAAGATCACAATAGGCTTTAGAGCTGGTTCATAAAGTTTGTTAATGATAATAAAATGACTACAAATTCCAAGGTTTTCTTTTGTCTCATCTACTGTACAGAAATTATTTTAGAGTATCCATCTCTTTCTCATTACCTCAGGTAAACCGTTTGCTCAGATTAGACAGTTGAGGCTGGATTATGCTTTCCACACCCGACATCTGCACGAGAGAATCCGTGAGGCTTTTGTATTTACCATCTGCACGGCATCCATTGGGCTCGATTCCCAAACTGTAGGGAGCGATGTATCAAAAACTCAGATCTGCTAAAGCATTTAACTGGAATAGAAGAAGTCTGACTTTGTTTACACCGTTTACCACATTACTTTTTTTGCCTATTCGTCTTCTCTGAAGAGTGTGACCACAAAGAATAGTCATCACAAAATTATCACTGCGATCTCTGTGTGATGAACCAAATGAATGCCTGTATTTTTGCACTTAAGATACTTGATGCTCTCTGCACAGCAGTTAGAAATTTTCAGAGGTGTGCGACACAAAATTTTCCACAAGAAGAACTGCACAAGGGGGCAGGGACACTAAAATGACAACATTCGTCCACGTTGGGCGGAGCCTGCGGATGTGTAAAGCATAAACCAGGCTTTAGTGACATCTGCAACACTGAACGTTCCCTTTAGTCTAGACCCCTGCTTGCGTTGTACCTACTCTTAGATGAATCTTGCTTTGGACACAAGTATCTGCTGAATGAAACTGTAACATTTTAACATTGTAAGACTTATGCTGTGTAATGCTATATATCCATTCTTTCAACATTGACATGGCTTTATTAAATGATATGAAGAAAGAAAGACATCAACACAAAGTGACATCAAATGAATTAGAAATTTGTCAATGGGTACAATTTTATTGGTATTGCATGTGTTAACAGTATAAAATACTGTTCAAGAACTGCCACATGTATCTCAACTCATGTTTAATGAGCTCACATTTTCATGTCAAAGTAAGGTAAATTTTATTGACAATGCTTTTTTGTAGCAGATTTCAGCCTCTTGTTCACCTAGCAGATAAAAAAGTCAAAATACAACAGGTAGTATCAGTTCACAGACCTTTAACATTGACAAACATGTTTACAGACTGAAGTTAGCATACATAAAACTAAAGGTACATACAATGCTGGACATTTTAATGATAGAGCCTGGAAAACTTTACAGAAAACGGCATAAAGGAAAGAAAAAACAAAGACACATAACAGAAATCTTTTAACTTTTCTCTGAGTCAGAGTTCACCTCCATTTCCCATTTCTCCAGCAAATCCTGCAGGTTCAGATTAAAAACATCAATGCCTTTGGGGGACAGATGGACGCCATCTGCTCGGTACAAACCTGTGTTTGTGCCGCACCTAATATTATCATGGGTCAGTGAAGTTCCACCCAGCTCAGATATTATGTTTTGGATCCTCCGATTCACTGTGGTTCGGACCAGATCTACTTCATGACTGTCGGCAGAATGGCGCCACACCCTCCGAGGGAGGATGTTTGACCAAACAAGGAAGCACTGTGGAAAAATGCTTCTGATCGAGGTCATATGTTTCTTGACAGAGGCTAGCAGGTCAGTGGGGCTATCAGTGCTTAGATCATTGCCGCCCAAGTGTATGATTAGGGCATCTGGGTTGGGCCACGTGACCTTGAGCTGGTGTAGCTGGGGCAGTAGCTGGGACCATGTCATGCCCTGGGTACCCTTCCACCAGATGGTCACCTTGCTGGGATCCATACCCAGCTGCATACCTACCTCTGGAGACTTGGCTCGTGACTCTGCCCAATACACCAGGGAATGACCACAAATCCAAACATTCTTCGGATCAGTGCTGGGTGGCTTGCCTAGAAATTTTAAAAGAGTACATTCATAAGCCACAAAGACCTTAAAGTTATGTGCACTTGCCAAATCATCCCGAAATTATCACCGACAATGGACCAAACTAAGGTTGCACATAATTCCTTAAGCTGGTTTCACAAGGACCGGTCAGCCTGGTCTAAACTATTTAATTTGGATTTGTTTTGCTTCAGGTAGTCTAGCAATATAATTGGGACACACATTGACACAAATGCTTAACACGGTCTGCATTTTCCATGGGCAAAATCCAGAGATACTGAAAGAGTACTCAGGTCCACTTAGCTCTGATGTCTTTAGGTTACAGCTCGTTGGTCCTGGTGAAAACAGGGAGATTGAAATAATCAACAAGAATAAAACACTCAACTGAACCAAAAAAACAAAACTGTACCAAAAAACTCTGACCTCATACACTTTACATAAAACACTTGACATCATAGAATGTCTTTGATTGACTTTTAGTCTGTAGTTAAAGTCTCTTCACAGTCTCTGTGTCTTTAGCTAACTGCTTCATTTTGATACATACCCCCTTTAGCTAGCAGCTGGTTCAGGGAGACATCAGGTGCAACAAAATGTCAACATAACGCTTTCAAGATAACCGCATCTATATGTAAATCTTCTTCAAACCTTATCCAAAATACTAAAACAAATGAAATTTCAGAACAAAAAAAAACTCAGCTAAAATTTCTTGGGGGTTTATTTTTATGGATTCCAGTATTTCATACAGAGAAAAGCAATGGAATTCAAACTGTGAACGAACATTTTTGAGTCACTTGAATCTGTTTTTGAGAAAGTTACTCTTTACTGACTGCCCCTGTCTAGTACAAAAACAGTCGGAGACCTTGGTATGAATGTCAAATGGGATGGGAGCTGGCCATCGGGATCCTTTTGTCAAATCATTGCCTTTGATTTCCATAACTGTTCTCTAACTCCACACTGGATCACTCTGACACTTCAGTCTGCACTAGTTTGAGATTGAAGTTACTAATCCTTCCTCTAACAGTCACAGGTCCAACATGTGAAAAAAAGTTACCTGAGCAGGACGTTTTAAGTCAAAGGTGAGACTCTCTGTGTGATCAGTGGATTTCATTGCAAATCACTGAGAGGATTGAGAAGTATTGGAGCTTGAATGATGTACCCGCAAAATCCAATGTACACACTCCAAATGGCACAATGATGAGAGCAAAGAAAAATATGAATCTCCAAAACCTCGGCCCTGAATACTTGCTCTCTATATTCTGAGCGTTGTTGTACTTCTTATTTGTTTTTATTTTCATCAATATTTCTCTGCCTTTATTCTCAATGTAAAGAAAATTACCTGCATTTGCCTTTCCAAGGCTAGTGATGAGTCTAAAAACCTGTTATTGTACCTAGTATAGCATTTTATCTGATTATGACTGAAAGTTATAATGACCCTACTGAGGTCCTCATGTCCCCTGGCAGCTGTCATTTACCTGGCATGTTGTTGGGTCTTGTTGAGGCCCACTATCACTGATGACACGTCATCATTCCTAAAATGCTGCAAAACATGTATCTGGAGTCAAAGACTTCTGACTGAAGCTAACAGCTTTCTACATTAGCTCCCTGAGATTACATCAATTGGCTGGGCAAATATTAAAAATATTTTGACAAATAGTATATTTATCTATTTTACATCATGAGTCAGATTCTGAGAAATGTCAAGAAATATCGAGAAAAAAAATGTGAGACCTTCTATAAATTCAGTGGAGTGAGAGGTCTCAATTTTCATTAAGTACAAGAAGGCTTATCTGTACATTAGGGCATAACTTGATCAGGGATATGTTTAATCTCTTTTACTTCCTCAGTTGTTTAACATTGAAAGTAAACTGGTGCTAGCTTGAGCAAATATGCCATGTTAGAATTGTGTTGTCAAACGCTTTTCTAAAGCTGTTTCATGTCACAGTGGTGCTCTGTGTGAGTAATGTGTTGCATCACCTGTTGTCGGCGGGCATCTGCTCTGCCTGCACAAAACTGCATACCAGAGCCCAAATTAAAAGTCCGAACATGGAAGGCAGTGCACGCTGACGGTCCCTATCACAATAAAAGCCTCCCACTCTAAGCAGATTGTGAGTAGGAAGCACATTAAAGCTCTGACAGTGGCCTGCTCTAAAATACCACAAAGACACAGAACTATACTAGTGGCACATGATTAAAAAAAATATGGACATCAAAGAACAGCAGTCTGCTCGACTTTTTTGTTGACAGTGACGAAAACCATATCTGAAATTGACAGATATCCGTCACAGCTATGGAAAACTTTAATCCCTGTAAACTTGAATTTTGAAAATGCCACTGGCTTTAATAGTCTAAAAAGCCAGTGAAAAAAGCCCTTGCAAACTGTGTACCATCTTCGGGAAGAAACTGAAAGAAAAAGGGGCGCATATCACTCTCAAATATGGCTACATTTCTTGCTATTCCGCACATCTCACCTTACGGGATTGCAAAGCTCTGTTCACTTATGGCGCTTTTCCACTATACAATTTCAGCCCTACTCGGCTCGGCTCAGCTCGGCTCTACTCGGCTCTGCACAGTTTGGTTAGTTTTTCCTCTAGCCCGACTACAGACTCACGGTGGGCGTGGATTTTATAACACAGCTGCGCGAAAGTGCTGCGCAGAAGTGCGTGCATGTTCATCTGTAACGCGACACAAACATAATTTTGTACTAACATATGTGCCACCGTGGTCTTTAAAGGAAAAAAAAAGCTTTCAAAAGATTTCTTTAAAGGAATACAGTGGCTCAATGTCGGGCGTCATGACAACGGAGGTAAACAACAGCCTGGTGCTGCTGCACGCGGAGGAAAACGAAGGAGCTGCTTCCTGACATCAACTCTTCCCTGGATCCAGTGAGATCACTTTAATTTTTGATTTTTGGGCCTGGTATAGCAGAGACTTTTTGTTGATCAATCATTCTTCTTTAAACTGGTTTTCCTTTTTGGTTCCCTGTGGATTAATGGACTGATTGGTGCTTAAAGACTCTCGTGGCAGACAGATCGACGAGCTTTGATTTAATCGAAAAGACCCTTTTAACCAAACTATCTTTGCTGTTAACTTCTTCTTCATTTAAAAAGGACTTTAAACTTATTCAGGAATCATGAAGGAGCATTTTAGGGCTGTATTTTGTGTTCATTCAGTCTGGTTCTGTGCTGTCGGGTTTAAATATCATTAAAAACCTGTCGCTGACTTATTCGTTTGCCTCTTGTAAGTGATTTGTACAGGCTCAGAAAGTGAAGCTTCGGAGACGACATTCTCTGACCAATGAGTGACCGGCAGTCTGTCGTCGTCACCTTTTAGTATCGGCTTTACTCGCTTGGAACCAGGGTAGAGTAGGCACTAAAAACTGGCGTCTGCCGCGTCGTACCGGGCTAGAAACGCAACACAAACCAGGAAGAGGTGAGTAGAGTTAAGTGGAGTAGGGCTGAGACGGGTCAGTGGAAAAGGGCTGTTATACTATTAAATCTGACCCAGAGGCTTAAATTCTTTGTTAACTGTAATAACCATGGACATTGGACTGAATAACAAGAGATGTGTCATATAAGGACTTTTGCACAAAATAATACAGACAGGTAGACCTTTGGAAAATCATCCATTCCACAAAGTCTACGTAACTTGAGTCATTCCTTCTTTCTTCAACACCACTCAGTGCAAACATTTATGCTGTTCGAGGTTCACTGGTAAAATAAGTCTGAAGATGACTGAAGAAGTTGAGTAGACAGGACAAACACAAGAACCCCAGCTACCTGAATCATAACTTAAGAGTGAGCTCATTCCCTGGTTTAGTACAGTCTCTCCATCCCTGGACTCGGACCAGCATAACTGTATTACCAACGTTTGGATTGTTGAATTTCAAACCCCTTGCTGAGACTGTTCTGACACTGACAATTTGTAAGTTTATTGTTAAAGGTAGGCATGGCAATACTTACCGTAGTGATGGCAGCGTATCAATAGGTTCCTGAAATTACTAAAGCAAGTACTGGTTCCCTAGTAAGATAAAATAGGTCAGCTTTCTGTGCTTACTCATATTGATTTATAATCCAAAAGGCAGAGACAGCTCATAGCCTGGGTCGCAAAAAGTGTTCATCAACAGTGCATATCATGATATAGTTATGAATGTGGTACTCGCATTGATCTAGCATTTAGCACAAGCAAAGAGTGACATTTCAATCTAAAGACATTCTTAAAAGTCAAGACATACATGACAGAATCATAAGTCACTATTAAACATGAATCTATCTAATGTTAGCTTCCTGAGCTAACAGTGGGACTAAGGTATAACAGTTTAACCAAGTATAAACCCTAATGACCTGTACAGCCCAAACTCATTCCGGTGACCACTGTATGACATTGATATTAAGTTGACCATGGGTTAGTCACAAAAAATATGCAACTTCTGATGTCTTAAACCAACCTCAAGAAGATCTTAACATTAACTTTAACAGATAGGATACAAGCTTCCTTACTGACAACACCAATAGAAGTGTTTATGATAAGAATGAGATGGTCTGCCTCTCAGAGAGGACTAATGAGATGCAAGAGTGCTTTCAAACACGTTAACCTTACCTCTATGTTCATTTCTAGCTTTGGTTCAGTCAAAGTTTTGCTGAGCCTGGTCTAGCATCAATTAAATTCATAATTGCGTTCAGATGTAAACACTTAAGTGTTGTCTTCAATTGTAATCAAAAATGGAGTGAGACAATACCCTTCAGTTCTGGCAAACAATCCATACAGTTTGACTGTTGATTGAATATGTTCTTCAGATTCTTCCTTTACAGAATCTATATCTTTACGTCTTTCCTGTGTAGCTGGAAAACACAGCTACACCCTATTTGGTTTTAGAGTTTCTAAAGTCAGTGAGCTTACTTTTGACGTACTCTCCTTGGTATCACTTTTGGTGACTTAGAGACCCTACCACGGCAAAAAAGATCTGCAATTTTTTTTTTAATATGATGTACGCAACATAACATTGAGACTACAAACATTTGGAGAATCTAACACAATTAAAGAAAGACAAAGCCAGCAGCAGAATCATTCCTGTAAATCCAGTGAACTGGGTGGAAGAGTACATTTGAAATAGTACCAGTAGCATCTGGTACCACTGTACCAGATGTCTTCCTTATTCAATCTGGCTCAGGCTACAATACACAAACTGCATTACATCTTAAGCAGTGCTGAATGCGTCAAATGTCTATGTGCTGTTCACTTAGGAAAAAGTAGTAATGAAAGAGCTCTACATAACCACAAATTAATACAATTGTGTCTAAAATCTGGCAAAAAGTTTCAATTTTGGCCCAAGGTGTCACTGCAATCAACACCAAATAAGTCTTCACAGGGCTTTTTAAGTCAGAATGAGTAATACAAACAATGTACAACATCTCTTCTACTGCTACTACTCTGTTGTCCTTCATATCAGGACAATACAATAGTACAAATTAAGCTGGGTGTGTTTCCTAACTGTCAACTTACGCTGAAGTGGCTTGAGACGTTTAACAGTAGCTTCATATCTAGCTATGTACTGGTCTACAAATCACAATATCATTTTTCTTTGATATCAAAAATATACAGTGTTGGTATGGATATCAAAACTCACGGGTGCACAAGTACTTAGGAAGTTCAAATCGTGCCTTGTTTAACTGATCAGATTACTCCTTCCTGAACTCATCTGAAAATAAAATGCTTGCTGGACATTTTGTAGCTACAAAGTTAAATACCAAAGAGGGTTACCATACGAAGAGGAAAATGATGACACTTTGCAGAGCAGAACTTGCAGTTGGCTTCTTTTCTTGCTGCGATAACCCACTTGGCTCGGCTAACTCGTGTGGTAATAATACAAGTGGCTTTCACATGGGGGCAATGGTCTTGATTGTGTTGGTAACCATAAAGATATTTATGGTTTGTGTTCATTTGAAGTGGACTTTCCAGGGTAACTGACTGTAGATCCTTACCAATAATGACACCATATATGTGCCACTGTTAAGGCACAAAAACAGTTTTAAAAAAATGCACAAGCAAGGCATTCCAAGCTCTACGAAAACTGTGAATTCTGAATGTAAAACTCTTTTTCACTCTCTACCTCTTGGAAATCTACAATAATGCCCAGTATCAGCATGTCGAAAAACAACATAGCTATAGCTCATTTCTACTCTATCTACTCTAAGATTCGCAAAAGCTCGACTATGGTGCCACTATTTGAGTCATTAGAGTTTCAATATGAATTTCAAACTGATTTTTTTCAGCATCAAAATCAGTTCCTGAATTTTTAAAGCCATAAAACTTTGAGCGCTGATTTTTTTCTTTTTTTCTGTATTTGAATGTTTTTTCCAATTTTGACGTATATTCGGTGTGGAAAATTGACATGTCTAAACATTCAGCCTCTAAAACATTTGGCATGTAAAATAATTCAACACCTTAAAGTAACTAATTCCATATGTAACAAAAATTCAATGTCTTCAACAGATGGCCAAAACAACACTCTGACTAACTTAAAGCCACCACCATATGCCATCGCTAACTGTCCCTGTTTAACGTAAATATACTGTCAGTTATAGACGTCCGGGCTAAGGATGTGCAGGATGTGTGAGATGCGGTAAAAAATTCTGCCAGATGAATAAATCTGAATGACTTATTTTACTGGAACTAGAAATATTTAACTGCATAAGTTTGGTCTGGAATAAAAGGTTTGTTTAACTAAACCTGATTTTGATTCCCCCCTTTGTGCTGCATCAGAAATTCAGCTGAAAGGTCTGCTTTAACCATTAAAATGGCATCTTTTTATGCATCAAAGGATTAAATTTAACACTTATATAGTGATTAAGAGAAGAAAATCAGAATATTAAGATATACTGTGTATTGTGTATCCTGGTATAGCCAAAAATATTCAAAGAATTTGTTTATAAGTCCAACTTTTAGAAATTGAACTTTTAGGGACATCAACCTTTTTTTGACACTGAAATTATTACAACATTGAATTTCAAAAGCCATCAAATTTTGAGCAGGGAATTTTTTTTTTCAAAGTCTAATATCGATGATGGAAAAAAACATTGTTAGAAATTCATGTTCAAACTCCAACGGTACGGAAACACTTCCATGCTCAACAAACTTAGGTAACCATAATATCTGGATACAAATGTAGCCTGTTTGTACTTGGCACTTAGTAATATGCAATCCTGTCATTTAACAGTATTGTAGTTGTGCTTATAATACGATAACTTTGACAGATGTAAGGTGCCCAGAGTCAATTCCCCTGGAGTCACTTCACTCACCTCTTTTGGCCACTTCTTGTCCTAAACTGAGGAGTCTTTCCAGTCAAACCAGCACTCCACCAGGTTTGTTTACTGAATATCATGCCACTGTTTTCTCTAACCACTCAATTTTGACCCTATGAGGGAAAAAAGTGGCATCACCAACCTGGTTCGCATCACCGTGAAACCTTACATGCTTTACGCATCGAAGCAACAGCTTGTAATGAACAATAAATGGAGGGGTTTCTTCAATCCATCAGGTTGCATGCAGTAGGTGGAGCCGGCAGCTGCACTGCATGAATGCCTGTGATGAACCTGGTATAGTACCATTGTCTGTGTAAAACACCTTATCACAATACAATAACTGTGCATTTATATCACAGTATATTGAATGCACCAGTGTCAAGGACACTACCGACGCAAGGTCAACAAGCACAACTTAAATAGTAACCTTCAGACTCTGACAAAAGTAAGTAACGATTCAACTGAGTTATCATTGACATGTTTCCCCTATATGAATTTAACATTTCTGATATTGAGGTAGAGCTTTTAACCCTTTAGGCGCCGCAGTTTTTTTAAGAAAATATCCAATTTTGAAATCAAGATTTTAACTGGCAACTTAAAAGTAGTTTGAGATAAAGGTATACTGTCAGTGAGAAAATTGTTCAGTCTGACTCAAAGTCTGTGATGAGAGTGAAATTATTAATCTAATTTGCATATTGTGACGTCACAAGGTGACGACCATATTGGAAAATGTTCAATTTTGATATCAAGGTTTCAAAAGGCTATAACTTTAAAGTTTTTTGAGATAAGGGCATACTGTAAATGAGGAATATCTTCAGTTTGAAGCAAAATTTAGGGTGGAGGTGAACTGCCATCTAATTTGCATTTTGTGAAATCAACAGGTGGTTGGAAAATGTCAATTTTCTTATAAAGATTTCAAAGGCTGGAGTTTTACATTGGTTTGAGATAAGGGAATACTGTCAACAATCAAGGTGAAACATCTTTAGAATGAAATGAAATTTGGGATAGAAATAATTTCACGGATCCAATTTTAAAATCTTTTAGCACTGGTCGGCGGCCATATGGAATTGTATTATTTTTTGTATCGTATTTCGTATTCTTGTTCTTGTCATTGGTTTTATTATTATTATTGTGCTATTTTACTTGTTGTTTTTATCCTCTGTGAAGCGTCTCTGAGTGTCCAGAAAAGCACCTCATAAAGAACATTTATTATTTTTATTATCATTATTATTATTATCATTTTCAAAGACCACCTACATTCACCCATATTTGCAGTATTATGAGCCCCCCGCACCTCACTTGGCTTGGCGGTCCCAGAATGCTTCCACCCCGGCCACGCTGAGGTGAAGCATCCGCTATACAGTGTGCTGATTGTGGACTATAGTGCGTGGACTCGCCGTCACTACTAACGTCAGTTTCTGCTTCACTGGACAATTGCATGGCTTCCTCCTCGGAATCGGAGTCAGCCCGTACCTGACCAGGTACTTTGTTGACGGTAAACAGACCTCTCAGCATCATGAGTGAATGAAAATACACTCTTTCGCTCCGCTCTGCTCTCGCTGCGCTCCGCTCTACTATCACTGCTGCGCCTCAGGGTCTCTGCACCAGAGGGTGTTATATAAACTCTTTTTACTCTAAAACTTTGAATAGAACCATGCCCACAAATGCTGCTCAGATTACAGGCACACATGTCCGCCATCTCCTGGTGAAAAGTAGTAACAAGATTCAGCACCGCATTTAAAGATACAGCAACTGTTGCTTGTCGCAATTTTGCGACTTTGGCGCTTAAAGGGTTAACATTTCTCATAAAAGCCTGGCTAACTGTGCAAGAAAATAACCTTCAATCTAATAAATGGTGTGATGAGGCATGCAGCTTGAAACCATTAACCTTTTTTCCTATGTGTTTGTAAAAAATAAGTCAAAGCAAGTCAAAAACACAACTGACTCAAGGCTGAATCTATAGACCTTTGTAATTTCAAAGTTTCTGGTCAAACAAAATGCATGCTATTCAAAAATGTTATACCTGGGTTGATCAGCGCAGCATCCTTGTTCTTCTCTTGTTTTCTGCGGGCCAGAAACTCTTGGTACTGCTGTTCCCTCTTTTCAAGGAGCCTCTGGTTATACAAGTCCAGCTGTAACAAACGCATTGGCCATGACAAGGTTTTATTTTGTGTAAATAATACTGTGATCTTCAATCATTTCTACAGTCTCTGAGTAATGCTACAATTGTAGAACCAGATTATTGGGAAATAAAGGCAAAAATCCCTGATGACTGATACATATTCTTAAAAAAATAAAATACATTTCTTTTTTGTGGACAAAAAGACCCAAGACTGATTTTGTGTCAGTGCTTAGCCTTTCTAACAGCAGCAGTAAACCCTGTGTGCTCTTCAAAACTAACTTGCTCTGCTGAATACTTGACAACAAACAAGATTACTTCCTAAACTTATTTCCTTACAAAGTCTTGTTAGTATAAATGATCATACCTTCTCCTTCTGCTTGGTCTTTATGTCATCATCAGTCTCAACGGACATCTGAAGAATGGAGGCTGACAGCGTCTCAGTGGGTAAGCTGAACTGGACTGATTTGACTGGTTTGGCTGATTTGGCTGATGGCTGGGAAGCCAGAGATTTTACTGTCTCGATGACCTTTAGGCATCTAGCTACAGTTGGCGTGATCGATGACTGGTCGGTTGCAGAGCTCTGTGTTACTGGACTTGATGAGACTGTTGTAGTTAAAGTACTGGCTGTAGGATTGGAGGAATTAAGGGGTAGAGCTCCAGAAGACTGGTCAATAAACGGAGCTGTAGTGAAAGGCGGTAACCCCAGATGGTGATGGGGTGGTAACCCGGGTGGAGGACCTGGGGGCTGTCCAGGACGCCGGGGAGGAGGCCCAGGGGGTGGGCCAGGAGGCAGTCCAAGAGGAGCCTGCCCTGGGCGTCGTGGGGGCGGCCCAGGAGGAGGACCAGGTGGAGGTCCCACAGGAGCTGCAATTTTCTGGAGTGGTTGGTCTGAAACAGGAGAGGCTCGGATGTCCATGTTTGAGGCTGTGGAGCTCTGTGCTGGAGGAATCTGGGTTGTGACTCCAAGGGGCCAATTGATCGGTGGGGGCTGCCCTGGTGGAGTATTAGTTGGAGAACTGTTAGAGGGTAAGGTTCCCATATTCTTGGCGAGACTTAGCATCTGTTGAGCTTTCTTCAATGCCCCCAACTCCTGCTGGTCTAGAAATCCTTCATACTCTGTGGTCATGACTTTCTGTTTGCTGAGCGGCTCCAAACTGGAGGACCTTGCAGGAGAGGGGGAATGGACATTTTCTGATTCGACAGAACCAGTTCGTCCTCTACCCAGGCCTTCTCCAGAGGAGGACAAAGCCTCTCTCTCTTTCTCTTGTGCTCGAATAGCCAGTTTGGACATATCTCCTGTACTTAGCTTGAGGCCAATTGTACGGAGTAGACTCTGAATCTTATCATAGGGTTCTGCCTTGTTCTGTGGTTCCTCACTCTTCTTTCTCTCCACTGAAGGTTGGTTCTTTTCTCTCTCCAGAGAAAGACTCCTTGTGGTCTGCTCTTGTGCCATACCCACAATGCGAGAAAATCCCCCTCCATCTTGAAGTGCCCGCTCATGAGGCAATAGGTCATCATTGACATAAGCTGGTTCTGATTTCTTTTCTGCATCAACCTTTCTATTAAGCATGTCAAGGAAGCGATCAAGAGGTTGCTTTGCGGCTGGAGGTGACTCACGAGTTGTTGTACTCTTCAATTTGGGAGATGGGCTTCTTGGTGGTGGTTCAGTGGGAGAAGGAGGTCTAAAAGGAGGTTGGGAGGATGAGGTGGCAGCAGTTTGTGCCAGGGAAGATTCATTTTTGACTGTAGGGTCTCTCTCTGACTCAGACGTTGAGGGTCCATGGGGTTCAGGGGAGTGGCTCTGCTTTACTGGATGATACGAATCATCTGAACGTCGTTCTGCATACACTGGGTCAAAGTAGCGATCATCATATGGTTCGTCATAAACATCATAGCGATCAGTGTAACGGGAGCTGGCAGTTGAAGGGCCACTGTAGGGAACGTCACCATAGACACGACTTTCATAGGGTCGATCTGCATATGGTAGCTCACCATAAGGCCGATCGGGGTATGGCCGACTGACATATGGATCAGTATACTGGTCTGCATAACGCCGATCTTGATAAGGACTGTATGAACGATCATAGTAGGGTTCATCATAAAGATGTGGGGGACGATGAAGGTACTCAAGTCCATCAGGCCGTTTCTTCAGGATAGATCGGACTGGTTTGTACTCTGTAAGTGGGACTGAGATCCTGCCATGGTCATAGTCTATACATGTCCTCTGTCCAGGGTCCATTCCTCTTGGGTCTACATCAACCAGAGACTTTTTGTAAGCTATCATCTCATTGAGCTCCTCAAGCTCTCTCTTTTTCCTTGCAAGCTCATCATCCATTACACCAGGACGCCTGGGAAGGGGGCTCAACTCCCTCCTTCTCTTGTGACTTTCCTCTCGCTCTCTGCTGGTTTTGCCCCTCCTCTTGCTGGACCTGTCTTTAGACCTGTCCCCACTTCTGTCTCTGTCCCTGCTCCAACTCCGACTCCGGCTCCTGCTCCGGCTTGAGCTACAACTCCTGCTGCGGCCTCTAGCGTGGCTTTTGTGCTTATCTCTGCTCCTGCTCCTGCTTCGTCTGTATCTGCTGCTTTTATGATCATGATAATGGTCACGATCAGTGCTACTGCTGTGTCTTCCTTTGATGATGCGTCCAAACTGGTCCCTGGGTGGACTCCTGCTCTTACTCCTACTTCTATTTTGGGCCTTGCTTCTACCAGGGCTCTTACTCCTGCTCCTGCTTCTGCTTCTCCCATGTCTGTTCCTAATGGTACTGTAGTCTCTTCTGCTGACATTACTCTTGCTGTCCTGAGAGCGAAGATTTTTCACCACTGCCTTCAGCTTGTCTGTTTCTGGTTTTTCTTTCCTGAAAGATCAAAAGTGGGTCAAACACAATGCACACCTGACTGCTTTCTGACATTGCAAACCTCCAACTGATTTAGGACTCACTCATTTTCCTCTTGTGTTTTTCCTAGTTTGATGGTCATCTGCCAAAGGAGAGAGGCATACAAGCACTGTCAGAGCATTAAAGCAGCACTGGCTTAACCTACATTATCCCATAATCCTTTTACTCTATTTTTCAAACATTTTGAGAAGTTAGGAATGCTTAGTCCTTTTTTTATTTTCTGACAAGAAAAAAGTTTGATCCCAAAACAAACTAGGAAAAAGGTTTTTACAGC
Organism: Thalassoma bifasciatum; assembly: GCA_008086565.1. Classification (NCBI taxonomy): domain Eukaryota; kingdom Metazoa; phylum Chordata; class Actinopteri; order Labriformes; family Labridae; genus Thalassoma; species Thalassoma bifasciatum. Next base: position 51,385 of record RPOG01001435.1, on the reverse strand, counting down.
GGGTCAGTATCATTAGAAGTTTATTTTGGAATACACTTAAATACAAAGAAATGAAATCTCTACAGCAGAGGTCTTCTCTTGAACTGTAACAACATAATACAAGTAATGTGGTGCTCAGATCTAACTTAATATTTTATGTATCCATGGCATGTCTGAATTTTACAAAATCACATTAATAGTCAATAGACAGGACAAATAAAATATAACTTAAATCCTTTTTACCTTGCCTTTGTTCACACCAACGCCACCCAATTTCCGAGAAGGAAGGAAAACACTCTCTGTGAAACGTTTAATCCGAATGGCCTGGAGCCCACCCTCTGCCGTTTCATGCTTTGAGAAACAATAAAATACATTTGAGAACTGCAATGCTTCATACAAGAAAACATTTAACAGATTAGGCTATGATTCTGATAACAAGTTTTAAGTGTTTGATGTGTTAATGTCTGGTATACTATATGCCAGAGAGCTCAGGAGGACCGCAGGACTTTGACTGATCTGAGGCCATAAAGTTGTCAAAATTATAGTAGTGCATGTGAAATAAAAATAAAGCACAATAACAAAATTAATGGGATAATAATCAATCTTCGTAATCCCATTAAGAAATGCAATTTTGTCTACATTTAAAATCTGATGCTGTTTGGTAAGCCACATCTCTGTAACCTCTGAACCTCTGTGATCATGATAGGGTAAGAGGCTAATTGACTTGCCCAGTCACCCGGGTCATTTTTCCAGTTGTCAGTGAATGGCTCATAAATGGGACACCATGTCTGAGAGACTCCAAAGTGCAGATGATTCATTAGTGTCAAAAAAAGGAAAGCAAGGCAGCATCTCAGGAGTCACCTGAACTTAGGTTTCATGGAAGGACAGGACAGCAGCCAGCCAGAATGTATCATTTGCAATGAGAAGCTAGCTATTGACAGTGTGAAGTCAAGTAAAATAAAGCACCACCAAACAAAACATCAAGACACTTTTGGTGAAAATCGAGAGCTTTTTGAGAGGGAGGAGCAGTTGGCACTTTCAAAACGATCCATGAACATTAGAAAAGCATTTGAAAGAGTGGGCAGTGATTTATACAGAGCCACAGAGGTATCATATGAGTGTGCAAAATTAATTGCGATGGCTAAAAAGCCACACAACTTTGGAGAGCACCTTATGAAGATGGCCTGCATAAAATTTGTGGAGAGGATGTGTGAACCTCAGGTGGTGGATAAAGTGAAAACTGCCCCATTCTCTGACAGTACTATTGAAGATGAAATTTTAAAAATTGATAAAATTACTGGAAATAGCTGCAAGAAATCAGAAATCAGCTGCACAAGAAGCTTAGAAAAGTTCCTTTTGCAATTCAGCTGGACGAGTCCATTGTCATTGTTTATGTGCTGTATATTGATGGTGATGACTTGAAACAACATTCTCCAGTCTGCAAATTTACCAACAACAACAAAAGGTGAGGATATTTTTTAGCTGTTTGCTCTTGTCTGTCATCCAACAATCTGCCCTACAACAGCTGACTGAAGGAAAAAGCCCAAGAGTGTGCAGAATTCCACTGCATACTTCATTGCCAAGCTATGGCCAGTAAAAAAAACTTTCTGCAGACCTCAGTAACACCCTGGCAACTGTACTTAAAGTTGTGAACTTTATCAAGGCTCACAATGCAACGAGACAATTTGCCTGACAGTGTGAGTGTGAAGCACATTGAACATTGATGCTACACACTGAGGTGTGGTGACTATTGCGGGCAAAGTGCTCATGCTTTAGCAGGGCTTGAGACTGCAACCAAAATGGTCACATGTAACCCTTTTTCAGCATGTGCAAGTACTGTAATTTCCACCCCATAAGCCACAACTTTTTTCACTTGCTCTGCACCCTGCAGCTTCTACAACAGCGCGGCTCAGTCCTATAGATTTTTACAGCTAACGGCCACCAGGGTGTGCACTATGTGCAAGTGTGAGGTAGACAGTTGGCGCCAGATAAGGGGTGCAAGATGGACAGTAGGAGAGCGAGACAGTTTGCACCCCGTAAGTGTTCATGCACATACCCTCATTATGGAAAACAAGCGGTGAAGTGCATATGATGCTACTTTTAAGCTAAAGGCAATCGATCTGGCACTGATAAAGAAGGAATTTGAGCTGCCACACGTGCCCTTGGCATCAATGAATCAATGGTGAGATGGTGGAGAGTACAGAAGTAGGGGGGTCCAAGGACAAAAAGGTTTGGAAACACTGTTCTATGAAGTAAAAACGGAAACAAACTTTCTGGAGACTATCTGAATGAGAAGAGTCACCAAACCTTATGTCAAAGTTAAACAGGATCTGTGTCAAGAGCAGGTTAAGTCTAGAACTCACAGCTGGACCAACTGTTTGAGCCCAGGCTGACTGTGTGAACCTGGACTGTGCAAATGAACTTTGAGTCTCTAAACCTAGACCAACTTTGTAGACCCTGACTGACTGTGGATTTTTTATGCATGTTTGTTTAATGTAAACCATCATTTGTTGGTATTTTGTTTTATGTGGAATGAAGCGTTATGTTTCAATGTCATGGGTGTTGTATTCATGTATTTGAGTTTTTATCTTAATAGTTTGATCATTTGGCCCTTGATGGGGAGTCTTTAGATGGGGCAGGTGAGTTGGAACAGGTGGACTCGAGGCAAGATACACTAAGCAACTGTAATTTTGGCCTGCATTTATTCAACTTGTGTATTCATGTGTATGAACCACGTCCTGCCCTGTTGCTGATTGTTTTAGAAAACTGACAAAGCTGAATTGCCACTATAATCATGTTGTAATTAAATTCCCTTACAGGGTTTCAACTCTTCTCCTGAAATTATTTTGCAAGACTTTTCCAGGACATTTTCACCTGCTACAGAGACAAGGTATTAAATCACACATTAACACCCTGTCCCCCTTTGATGTGCAGTCTATGGCTATAATATATATCTCTGAGAAATAATTATGACAAATCTATCATAGAATGATGTTAACACTCAAAGATTACAGCATATCACTTGACTGGAAATGAGAAACACTGGTGGTTAAAATAAACGTGTACTTGTTTAAACATGTACCGCCAACTTTTCTAAGGGTGTCTCTCCTCCCTGTGGCCTCTGTGCGCATATCTCTCTGATGACAAACAACTTTTGTTCATTCAGTTTTTTTCTTTCTTTTGTAGACAACCAAGCAAATGCAAAGTGCTGTTTGAAACGGGGCCTACTAAGGTGTTAACTTATTACGTGCTAACTGTATTTATGTCAAGGCTACTGCTCTGCTGAAAAAAGAGATGTTGCATCTCACTGCACATGGTCAACTCAGTAAATGACACACCCAAATGGCTTTCCTCTGCTCCCCTACCTTTCACTCAGCGGAGGACAGAGAGGAGCCTGTTGCCAAAGGAGAGAAAAACGTCACTCTTGTAGACCAAGGGTGAATTCCAATTCCTGTCTTAACCCCTTAATCTTAACCCTCAATCTTAACCCTCAATCTCAAAATGCACACTCCCGCGAAGTGTAAGTGCTGTCCCGATTCTCAGAATGTTAAGGTTGAGGGGTAAGACTGAGGCTGTATCTCCCTCAATACTGAGATTCTCAGACACCACCCTTGGGAGCAAGGGCTACCCAGAATGCACTGCGTATTTTCAGTAAATAAACATGGCGTCCAAAGCGGCAGAGAAGGCGAGCTACGAATATAGTATTTTCTTTGTTAATGGAGATATAAATATTATGAAAACCATTGTATTATCTTAGTTTAGACCCATTTTATGGATTATTTACCTCGTTGTTGCAAAACATTTATTTTTATTTTACGATCTTTTGTCAATAGCGTCCGGTGCGGACAAGCCATGTTGCTATCGTTTGAGTTAGTAAACGTTACAAAATGGTCATTTTTCTCAGTGGTAATGTAATTGTTTTATCAAGATAACAGCCTATATAACATGCTTGTGCCGATAATGGTATAAGATGACCGGGCTGATGTCATCTCCTGTAGCCGCAGAGTTATGTAACGATAGTTAAAGCTGGTGTTTACCTTTCAATAAACTATGGTATGCTGTGACAGCTGAATATGTCCATGGTTGTGTTATTTATACAGATATTTTTTGATAAAGCTAACCGAAGGAATAACTGACAGACAGTCCACAACAATTTCATTTGCATTTAAGGGGTGTCCCATTTCTAAGTCACAAGATAGCCCTTTACATTTGGTTTTGAGGGCCACTAAGATTGAGGGTTGAGCTTGAGGGTTAAGATTGAGGGTTAAGAAAGGAATTGGAATTGGACCCAATACCAGCAACACTTTTTAACTTTCAGTCGCTGGTTTTGTCACGAGGGACTAAGTCCTTCATGGGGTCTGAAAAGTCACTGAATCTAGCGAAAAAGTTAATTGGAAGCACTGGGTTGCAGAACTGCCCCGAGGGGAAATGCAATTTGTTTGGCTGATAGTGTCGAGTCTGGCACTTTACCTGGACAGAAGCTGCAGCTGAACAAAACAGCATATGAATGTCCATGCAGACAAGTCCATTTGCTAACCCTTGTTGGCAGTGATCTAAATAACTGAATACCTTGAACTGAATAAATTATGTTAAAAAATCTAAAATAAAATGTTCTGCATAAACAATTAAAAGTCTATATCAATATAAAAGTCAGAAGCCTCTTCTCTATCCTTCCTTCAAGTATTCCAGCCTTCAGTGATCTGATATTTTAAAAGGTAGGGAGGATGTCAAGGTTAAGCTCACCGGGACAACACTGAACTCGATCTTCTCATTCAGCTCCAATTTCTTCCTCTCTATCACCTCTGACATGTGGAAGAAAAGCTGAGGGTTCTGGGCGCATTTGATGAGCCCTGAAGAGTTTGTGAACTCAATCACGATCCCCTGTCAAGGAAAACAGAAATGGTACAATCAACCGATGTTGGCTCGTTTTTACAAGTCCCACTCACATCTAAAACTGCTATGGCTTTTACTTCATCAGTTAAACTTGCAATAGGAGAGGGCTTCAGAGTAGTTTTACAGAAAAAATGTGAAAGTCTTACGTGTCGCCTTTGTTCAGTGGATTCTTCGAAGGAGTCAGGGAGAATTTCCACATAGGTTGCCCGTTCGTCCTTGGTCTCAGGGTTGGTAGCGATGTTGAAACGCACCTTCAAAGATCAGACAGAGTTCAATATCAGAAAAGCTACATAAGGGCCAAATAAAATACATGCTCAGAAGCTAAAGAAGTCTATTCAGTGCTCTGTGTTACAAACCCGTGCAGCACCATTTCCATTAGCTGCTGCTTCACAAAGAAATGTGAAACATGTTGACCAGCCAGGACTGACTGAGTAGCGTACAGTAGTATGTGTAGAAAAAAAAGATTACAAACACTGAAAAAAAGAATCATACGTTTTGACCTGATAGAGATAAGTATGTCACTTTGGGCTGTAATGTCTTTTCACTGCACAAAGACCTTCTGCTTTAGTCTTTGGTCTGGAGAAGTTTTAAGTTCTGTAAAGAAGGTTTGTCTTAAACTGTAAGTCAAGTGCTCTGGATCAAACACATTTACTTTAAATGTGCATAATCTGAGCCATTAAGTCATGTCCTTGGTTTCTTACCCGTCTTCTCCTCTCACCTTGTCTCCATCTAGCATGGTGGCAGTGCTCAGCAGATCATTTCGACAGAATGAAAGCTGTTTCTGTTCACCATTGACGGTCATCACCAGTCGGCCTATCTCTGGGTCTGTTCTGACTGTAGGTGACTGATCATTCTTCATCCCCTCATCCTCCTTCTTGATTTCCACCTTTGCCTCCCCTGTTTCAGGTTTTCCTTCTGTCTCTGAGTCACTGGTTCTCTCTTCCTTAATTGTGACCTGTGAACAAAGACAATTCAGTTTCACTTCATATTTCTACACCACCGTCATTTGTACTCTCGTGACAAGCAACAACCCCACAAACTCCACTCATGGACAAGTACCTGTTCAAAGGGAGTGCGTCCTGTCTCAGCACTGTCTCGTCTTTCCTCCTCTGGCTCCTTCTTGATCTCTTTACGAGGGTGTTGGGGGATGGCTCTGAGGACTGTGCCCTGAAACCTATCCTTGCTAATTTCGTCCTTTGTGGTGGGGTTTCTCATTGTGAAGCCCAGAGGTGTCCACTAGGAGGGAGACAGAAGTGACCTCAGTATAACATTATAAGATAATAATTATTCTGGGAAGACTGGATTTTGGTAGTAAGAGAAACTTTATCTTAACCTTTTTAACAGAAGACGTGAAAGTTTGTATTTGTAAACATAAAGCAGACATAATCCACAGTGTCAGGTGTGACAATAACTGCACCTGAGGCGAGGCATGAAAGTACCTTTCTATGACATTGGATAAACTGAAGACCAAAGCAGACTGGCGGCATGTTTTGAGCAGGAACACCTCACTGTCTTTTTCTGCATCATTTTCTAAATAGTTTCCACCTCATTGTTTTAGATGAAGCCTCCATATTTGTGCTACTAGAAACATTTCACATTAGGATAAGGTAATTGCATCACAATCCTGGTCAAAATCTTTGGACCAGTTGAAAAGTTGTACATTGTTACACTGCACTGTTGGATCTTAAAACATGTTCCAAGTAGGTAAATGCAAAAAAGGGGAGTGAGAAAAAAAAAAGGTTAAGCAATTAATTGAAAACAACAATAAAAGTGAAAAAGTCCAGCATTTCTCTTAAGTGTTAATTTTTCTCACCTTGCATTGAGCTGCAGCGAGTGCAGCTGCCACTTCCTCTTTCTTCTTCCTTTCTGCCTCCTTCTCTTGTGCCATCTCTTCCTCTAACTTCCTCTTTCTCTCTTCCTCCTCTTCTCTCTTCTTCTTCCTCTCCTTTTCCTCCCGTTTCTTCTGCTCCTCCAGGATTTTGTCCTCAACTCTCTTCGTCCTCAACAACCTTATGGCTCTCTTTTCAGATTTCACCTGCAGAAACAAAAGTCAATAGTTTCCAGATTGTAAATCTGACACACCTTTCAGACCTGGAGGTTTGGTCTGTGTAAGACTAACCTGAGCCACGGTGAACTCCACCTCCTTATGGATGTCAGAGGGGTTGAATTCAGTATCGCTAAAGTTCTCACAGGTGCTGAAAGGCAGCTCCCCGTGCTCCTCAGAGTTTACAATCCCAGAGTCTGCTCCCAAGGCGGTGATGATGCCCTGGTGATGAATCAACAATGAATAAACCACAAAGTGCTTCCTTTTCAGATCACATGTCCAAAGTGCCAGTGAGCTTTAAGTTGAAAAAACCTGTCTGTGCCCCAAAGCAACACAACGGGTTTAAAGAGCATATTACTGGTTAAGTACAACTTTGAATAAAATCATTGGAAAGGTACTTAAAAATAATGTTTTGAAGGATTGTTTGAAATCACTGAACCACGGTGTCTCACAGAGAGACATTTTTGTACTTCTGCATTAAAGACCGGCATTGGGCTGTTATGTTACCGAGGGGAGCACTGCTGAAAACGCCTCCATTTAATGTCAACATGAACGTGGATCATCAGCAAAGCTTCAGGTTTGGATATGAACAGGAATGTAGCACAAAATAGGCTAAGTATAGAAATAGAAAAAGGTTGGCCCCTCAAGTTAATAAAGAGTTGTGATTTTAGTGTTTGATAAATGATAGTGACAGATAGGAGTGGTCTAAGGAGTGAGTTACCAGCTCTCTCTTCTCCTTGGTGTAGCTGAAGGTGAATGGAATTTTGGGTTTGATGTTTGCTGCTCTCCTCTTTCTGGTCGCCAGGTCGACCAGCAGGTTGATCAGCACATGGTCGTTTTTCAGCAGCGTAACACCACAGTCTCGGTGGTCAAAGGTCACATTGGTCTTCACAGGGCCAATGTTGGCATGGATTTGGCCTGGGTAACCTGGCAGGTTTGGCTAAAGAGAGAAGAGCACAGGAGAACAGGCAGGCATTTTTAACAGCACAATCAAGATACTAATAATATGTTTGGTTTTGATGTAGATGATCTGTCTGCTTCACCATTCTGTAGGCTCTTCACTCTTTGAGAAGAATGGACCCTAACAGGTCATGTGACCTGTGTTCCATCTCACTCACCGTGGGCTCAATGATAGTTTGGCTGACGATGCCCTCATACAGCTCTGTATCCAGCTTCATGGATGGCCCGAGCTCCACCTTGGTCTTTAGTTTGGGAGGAGTGGAAGAGTCTTCCTCGCTGTCTTCATCAGAGTCTAATGTGTTTACCTCTGCAGTGGCGGCAGCGACCGCTGCAGTGGCTGAGCAGAGCGTTAGAAGAAGTGGCTCCTTTACCCGCTGGATTCTGATTGCCTGCTTCCCCGCCCTCAGCTAAAGAGACACAGAAAAAAACTATCAATGCATCTGTCTTGAAAAGAGAGCGCTGTGCTTTTTGAGTCTGTATTCTGTACCTCTGGTGCCCTGTAGTATCTTCACATTATGTACAGCTCAAAAAGACCTTTATTTTTCTTCCCCTGATGTTTTAGCTGCTGTCTCTTTAAGATTATTCTCTAAATCAGCATACAACATCATAGTAACCTAAATCTCAAACTAACAATTCAACCAGTCCTTACCATAATGACAGTGAACTCCACCTCTTCGTTTATGTCCTCGGAGGTGAACTCGATATCGCTGAAATTCTCTTTGATTTCGAATGGAAGCTCCCCGTGTTTCTCAGATCTGATCAAACCTTCATTATCTTTCAGGCTGATGATGACCCCCTGCAAAGCAAGGATAGAACAGAAAATGATGCGAGGCCAAAGGTTGTAGTGCCTGATGATAGCTTACATTAAACTTTAGTCTGATTTGGGCACAGACTGTGGAGTGGTACTGCTGCTACCTTCTCTCGCTCTTCCTTGGTGTGCTCAAAGGTTGAAGGGATTTTGGGTTTGATGTTTGTTGCTCGCCTCTTCTCGCTGACAATGTCGGTCAGTAGGTTAATGAGCACTTGGTCTTCCTTCAGCAATGTCACTGTGCTGTCCTTCCTGTCAAATGTCAGGTTGGTCCTCAAGGGCCCAAGAGTCACATGAACCTGACCCGGGTACTGACGCTCGCCAGGCTGCAGACCAAAACAACACTCAGGGTCAGTAACAGGACACAAGGAGGGCTGCGGGCTAATGGTCTGAAGAGTGAACTGACCTGTGGCTCCACAATGGGCTGACTGACCACTGCCTCATAGATCTCTGTGTCCACGTTCTCTGTCCCACCTGGAGCCACTTTCACATCCGTGGCTATTTGACTGTTCTGCTCCGAACCAAGACAAATGCAAAAACACATTTTAGCCTGAGTGCTCAAACCATCATAAAGAAAGACGCAGGTTCAAACAGGTTAGCATCACCAAGACTTTAAACCCTGCAAAGGCTTAGCCTGGGTAAAAAAAATACCCAGTAAATTATATTTTTCTATTTTTTCTATATATTTTCTTTGATGAGAAACTACTATCCTGTCGGGCTTAGCTTGCATGCACCGCCTCATCAGAAAGGCTTGTTGCTAACACAACTACTGGTGACCTGTGACTCCTACTGCTACCAGTGACCTGTGACTCATGCACCCCCACGATTAGAAGCTATCTGACTCAGGAAAAACTGAAATAACCTTATTACAGAGATACAGATAAACAGGTTGGAATTTCCCTTGAATTGTATTTTGGAGAGAATGATGGGAAACAAAAATGATGATGTAAAATGTCAATATTAAGACAGTTTGGACTTGCTTTCAATTCTTTGGTCTTGACTACTCTGGGGAAATTAGTTAATGGTTGACGTAGTAAAAATCGAATGATTTTTTTAAAATCAAACTTTGGTTATATTGCTTTCTAAATGTGATAAGTAGCGCTTTACAAACAAACTTATTTTTTTGTTATAAAAACTTGAAATCAGTTTTCCCCCAGTCTGAAGATTACTTAAATTTATCATGTAAGGTAATAATTTTCTATCAAAGCAGGAACTTTTAGAAAATCTGTCACTTTATGTGAAGCCCCAGAGGAGAGGATGTCTCATTTCTCTAAAAACAAATACTTGTTCCCTTTCTCCTCTCTTCAGTTCTTGGTTTCCTCTCTCTATTCATTTTTTCCTCTTTTTCACTCTTCATTTTGTTTCCTCTCTCTTCATTTTATTTCTTCTCTTCTCTCTTCATTTCCTGGTTTCCTCTCTCTGTGCATCTCTGCTGGGAAGGACTAAGATGTAGGTGAACAACACAAGTGGAGGACAAGAGGATGAGACCTTGGTATCTGATGCAGCAAGGAACTTTTGAAAGTTACACTAAAGAAAGAGCAATGATCAGCTCACTAATCAGTAGATGTAGTTTCCTTATCTCATAATAAAATAGAACTAAGACATTTTTTTAAAGAGCTGTCAAATGGAGATTTATGTTTATTAATCAAATGAAGTTACTGGCAAATACTTGCAAATTTGATTACTAAGAAATCTAATTATTTGTATCTCATGACAGTTTTTAAATCCATTTTAACAATTTACAAAGATTCTCACCAGTCAATATATGCATCAAACAACTGTCATGAAATGATCTTTACAGAATATATCTATGACTAAAATAAATCCTGCACTGCTACAATACTGTGGTCTGAAAGCAGAACCCAGAGGGAGGAGACCATCCAGTGGTGGAAGTAATGTGCGTCAAAGTCATGACATAGCACCTGAAACCCAACAGGGTAAAGGTGTTACATACCTTATTTTTAAATAAGTCCACTCTTCATCTTTTTCATTCAGCTGGGTTCATATTTGTGACATTCTGAAGATGTGATTAAAAAAACAATAAGAGTAGTGTGGGTGTGGGTGTGCAGTGTACCTCTCACCTTCTCTTTGCAGGCAGTGAAGTGAACTCTGACCCCAGGCGCAATGGCTTTCGGGTTTCCAAAGAAAGCAGCAAAGCTAAAGGTGAACTTCTCCAGATCTTCTCTCTCAATGTAACCGTAAGAGGGCTAGGGATCAAAGACAGAGGATCTTAGGGCACGGTCACACTGGCCATTCAACTGCACTGTACTCAAACGCCATTCACCACCCGCAGCTCCGCTCGCCAGCAGGACAGCCCGGCTGGCGGTCACACTGCTACAATGCGAACCAGACTTTAGCACTTGAGTGCTGACAGGCATTGCTGCTGACGTCAATATGAAGTGTCTGTTTCATCAGAGTCCACATATTAGAGAACACAGAGAGCACTGTTACAACTTTACTCACTTTTTGGCTTCTGTTAAGTTGTTTTGGACCAAAGCAGCCCCCCAACACCCCGTCATTGTTTGAAATGATTATCGAGAGGAGCGGTCGCAGCAATCATAAGTCATGCATCATTCTTCATGTATGCGTGGCGCTAGCACGGTTGGCCAGTGTGACAGCGCCTTAAGAAAGACCTGGGACATGTCAAAACTCATGACACATCTTGAGAAGACCACTTGCCCAAAAATGAAGCCACATTAGACCAGCAGGACTGGTTTAACTGATTGCTAGCAAAATCAAGAAATTAACCCAAATGAGGATTAGCAAGCAAAAAACTGCAGTGACTGTGAATTTAAGGCCAAGTAAAAATGTCTGGCTGCAAACATACCGCTTCATAAAATTAGTGCAGGTTAATCTATTTAACCTGTTATGAAAGTGCTGGGATAGTAGGGGATTTTAAAGCCTTCACCTACTAATTAGAAAAACACACTTAAAGTTTTAAGAAGCTGCCAAAACCTGAACTCACAATACAACAGTTGTATATAGGGCTGCAACTAACGACTATTTCAATCGTCGATTAATCTAACGATTATTCTAACGATTAGTCGACTAATCGGATTATGGAGCGGACCTATTCATTGGCCCTTATGACGTAACAATACCAAAGCTGTCTCGCTTCCTCAAAAAGAAAAGTGCATTTTGTGCATTGGTACAGAAGTTTTTCTCTATTAAAACAAATAACTGGCAGAGCACTGATAAAAAAAATATCCTTTTTTATTTGCAAAGAACATGCCAAGTGACTGCAGTAAACAAACAATTACTCTTTTAAACTGAAGTACGCTATTAAATAATCATTGTCCACGCAATGATATTGTTTATGATTCTAGAAACCTGCACACAGGTGTATAGACAAAGTTTAGCTGGCTACATGATGGTTAAAGCTATTTTTCATACAACTCCGTCTTACCGTTGTTGACTTTCTTATCGAGGAGAGTCGCAGTCTGCAGCCTGAGTTCCTACCAGTGACGGCTGCTGCTCTTTCAATGAGGGGGAGCTCATTGTTTCCTGGCCTAAATCATAAATGTGTTTGTTTATCTCTATGTAAATTCTACACTCCTTCCCTTTCCCAATCGTTTTTAACAAAGACAAAGTCGCGATGGATCAGTAAGGTCTCTGGATTAGTTTGGAACAGGAATAAAACACTCGGAAAATGTTCTGGTGGATGTTTATACTTTAAGATCGCTGATTCGCTCGTTTGGCTGTCAATCAAAAAGGGATTCAGCCTCAGACAGATCATCCAATCATCATGCAGAAGTCGAGTGTCAGGCCCCGCCCATTGCCCCATAGACCCCAGAGAAGCTGAGCTTTGGATGGGCGGGACAAAGCTCAGTATTTATCCAATGACTGTCCAGTTTCACACAGTGGAACCACCCACTCTATGCTATGATGCTTCCCCATTGACGCCCAGAGAAACTGAGCGTGTGTCTGTAAATCACTGTGGAGCTGCGGGGATGAAACAGAAGGAAGTCCTGTCGGTTTCCTGTAACAAGCAGCTGATTCTGATCAAAAGATGAAAGTGTTCTAGCGCATATTTAGTCAATAAAAAGTACACACAGAGGGAAATTATTCCACTGCTTTTCTTCTTTTGTTAAAAATTTGTTTTAAATTTGAGGGGAAGCTGGTCTTCCCTTGCAGTCACAGAGCAATCGCCACTGGTTCCTACATGCCTCCGCTTAAATGCTTCCGCATCACAGACGTACTACCATGAGAAGCAAAGTCTGCTTTTTAAATCAAACAAGTCTTCGGCGTGTCCAGGGTGAATCATCATACTTCTGATGATTTAGCTCGCGGTGCTGTCGCAGTGACATCAGACATTTCTCGCGTCCTGTTAGATGCCGGTCACCGCGCCTGTTCGTTTCCGCCCCGTTCCGCCCAGAATAACACGAGTGATGACGTCACCGACTATTATCGACTAATTCATTTGTCGGCGACAAATTTCATTATCGATTTTTGTCGATGACGTCGACGAATCGTTGCACCCCTAGTTGTATAGAATACAACAAGCACAAAGATAAGAGGGTTTCACCGTTTTTATTAAATAAATGTTAAAAGAAAACTAAGGAGCTATTACTGTAGCAATATTATCTGTATGTGTGAATGGATCCACAAATGATTACACTGAGACAAAATTGAGTAAACAGATCTGCAAATGTTTAAAACATTTACAAATGTGTGGGCAAATCCACAAATGCTGCACAAATCAATAAAAGTGTGAACTTATTCACACAGGGTGCACAAATCCACAAGTGTCTAGACTGATTTGCATAGAGACACATAGTGTGAAAGGCTGAAAGGTTTCTGTATTCTTGCTTCAAGACTTAAAAATGCATATAGATTGGTTGCAACTGAGGCGGGTCTTTTAATTGGATGCCTCTGCATGGCTGTCAACAAAGCGGACAGCCTCCTTCTCTCTTTGTGATGACAATTTTAACAGAATGTACTTCTTTTATCCATTTTTAATGTTTGTCTTTCAAATGAGCCTGTCAAAGACAAAATTCTGTCACTCGTAATGGACAATTAAGTTCCTTTTCCATCCTATTCTGTGTACACCTGAGTTTTGCAATAGACATGCTGTGTGAGTGAGCTACAAAGGCTTAGAAAAAGTTGTGTATTTTCAAGTCTTATTGCAAAATACTTTGACTTTTCAGTCATTTAAGACAACATATTCATTTGCAAATAAGTCGACACATTTGTGGATTTGTGCGCACATCTGTAAATCTTTGAAACATTTGCAAAACTGTTTATACATATGTGGATCAGTTAACACATTTGTGGATGCATTTACACACAGACACACACATACAAAATACTGCTACAATAATAGCTCCATAAAAAAAATGTTCCACCTCGAGTCATGTCCTATTTTATCTACCAGGATTTTATTTTAAAATGATCACATCCAGATTACCTGGTAGGAATCCTGTTTGATCCATGGATACTGCTGCATGTGTGAACACTGCAAGTGTGTTTGCTCTGTGCGAAGAACAGCCTCATACGTGTTGAGATAGTTTAGAGTAATAGTTCTGCAGACACTTTCAGGGTGATCCAGAAAGTGTCAGGGGCCTCAAAAAGCCTGAAATTAACTGGGAGGTTTCAAAAGTTTGTGAGTGAAGGGGGTGTGTGTTGAAGCTCTTACCCCAATGAGTGAGATGATGCCAGTTGACCTCCCTGGAGGGGGCCTTAGGACACAAACACAAAGAGGTTCATGATGTAAGCCATGTTTCCAACATTTAGACAGAGAGAAGCAGGAGTTATTGCTTTTCAGACAAAAAGTTAGCAAAAACCTGCAAGGGACAACACATTCAAAGAAATGACATAACAGTGTGAGGGATCATATGAGGGGTGCCCATCATCCCCAGGGTCTTACTTTTCAATTGTACGTTTTCCCAGCAGCCCCAGAGCCATCCTGGTTTTGCTCACATCCAGTTTTGATTTTGCTTTGGACTTCATTTTAGGTTTAGGTTTTGGGCTGCTGTCTGCAGTCATGGTCAGGGCTGCTGGCTGTTCTGCTGGTTTTTTCATTTCTGCCACAGTGGATTCAGAGCCTGGGGCTGCGATCAAAGCTTTGATCTGAAAAACAGGGGGCAGAGAAGATGAAGTGGTTTCACGTGGGGTCTGTGTTGGATTGACCCGATCAGTAACCAAGTCTGCACTCACCCACTCAGGCTGGTCCGGGGGTGGGTTTGGCATCAGTTCTTCTACAACCGGCTAAACACAGACACAAAAGAACTGTGAGTTCATGTTGCTCAGGTTTAAGTCTTCAAGGTGGTTTACCTGTATACAGTTGCCCCAACCAAACAGTTAAGGATAAACGACAACTGGGAGTCAACATTCAACAACAAACTAACTAACCACCCTGGAGATAAACCTGCTCACCTCTCCACTCCAGCCAGGAGGAGGATAGGCTGGGTACCCCACCGGAGGGGGGCAGACTGGAGGGGGGGCAGGAGGAACTGGTATTGGGCCATAGGTGGTGGGGTCAGGGGGAGGGACCCCGACTGGGGGGGGTATTCCAACAGGCGGGGGTATCCCAACAGGAGGTGGGATCCCGACAGGAGGAGGAGGGATAGGAGGTGGAGGGCCAGGTGTCTCCAGTGGGTCTTCTGGACGCCAGCCAGGTGGCCCCCATCCCTCTGGAGGTCTCCAGTCGTCTGGGTGTGCGGGTCTCCAGTCCTCAGGGTAATGGTGCCTCAAATACTCAGGGTAAACGTGCCTCCAGTCGTCAGGGTGAGGGGGCCTCCAATCGTCGGGGTGTGGGGGTCTCCAATCTGGGGGCGGCAGCCAATCGTCGTGATGGCGACCCCAGCCTGGTGGCGGGCCCCTCGGTCCCCAGGAGTGTGGAGGACGCATTCTTAGCTCCCATTCATCAGGTGGGATTGGCCCCCAGTCTCCTGGCGGCGGAGGTCCCCACCCTCCAGGTGGAGGTGGACCCCAACCTCCAGATGGAGGTGGGCCCCAACCTCCGGGCGGCGGAGGCCCCCATTCCTCCGGCGGCAGAGGCCATCCGCCAGGCGGAGGCGGGCCCCAGCCCCCTGGTGGCGGGGGACCCCAGCCTGGAGGGGGTATCGGTCCGTCGTCACCTGGTGGTCCTGAAGTAGGTCTGGATCCTCGTCTCATGTCTGCACAGGCTAACGCGGAACTATCCGGAAGAGCTGCACGGACAGTCCGAGTCAGATTCAGGCTTTTACAGCGGCTTTACCACAACCTCAGCTCAGTGTAAGACGGTGCAGGAGTCTCAATATGCTGACATGTGTCCGATAAAGACATTTTACATCCAGAAACTGGAAATAAACATCAGCGTGAACATCACCAGAGGCTCCCCGGGCTCTTCTTCTTCCTTAAACTTAGTGAGCTGCTGCCAAATACTGTTTGCTCCTTACCGCCACCAGCTGCACAAAAGAAGAACTGCAGCAGCAAATAAAAGCACTATCCCGAACAGATTCCTTCTCCTCTCTCTCTCTAACAGCCACTTCTTAAAAATAAAAATAGTGGAAATCAAATGTAGTGTAGAAATTAAAAGGAATAATTCTGTAACAGAGACCGAAAAAAAATGAGAGGGGTCTGGCTGCAGACCTCGATGCTGAAGCCCCATGGACCAGTCTACCTGACAAATTTAATAAAATCGGGACTCTTATCTCTCCCTGAATTTGTTGTTTTTCTAAATGAATTAAAAATGTTCATTGAACCACTAAAAATAATGAAAAAACCATAACAATCCTCAAAAAATTTACAACTTCCTTCACATGCTTAATTTCCTTTTTTTTTTTTCTTTGTATCTCATTGACATCTAATTTGACTTATCTACTTTTCTTGCTCCTGTAACTTCACCACTGATTGAAATGGTGAATTAATGACTGAAATGCCAAATGTACTCATGGTTTATTTATGATAAACTTAAACATTAAGAAAAAATCCATCAGCTCCACTTCCAGAAACAGAAATCCAGAGTAGAATAAAACTAAACAGGTCCAACAAAACAGTCATACTACATGCGCAAGTAGTAGGTAGTAATAATAATAATAATAATACATTTTATTTCACGGCGCCTTTCAGGACACCCAAGGTCGCCTTACAAGGGTAAAAGAAAAACACATAAAAACAAAATAAAGTTAAAAACAACAACATAAAAGCAATAGAATAAGGGACAATAGGGAGCAGTTAAAAACAGTATGTATTGTGAAACAGATGAGTTTGAGTACTACCTACTATTTTCTAATGTTAGGAAAACAGCCGAGGTCTCCGGCCCTAGGGGCTTCAGCATCGAGGTCTGCTGCCAGACTGTCTTGGGAAAAAATTCCCCCACCAAACTGGAAATAACATACTGTACAAAATCATTTAAGTAGTGATTTTATTTTATCCAGTGTACTTTATAACAATGTTTAAAATCTTCTTATTTCCCTCTTGATCTTGTGGTTCTGGAAAAAATTAAGAGACCAGTGCACATTTTTCAGAAATCAGCATCTCTACATATATGACAGTCATTCCATTGCAGTTGAATTCCAACATAAGCACACCTGTTTCTACCTTACAAGATACTGATGAGGTGATCACCTGAAAAAAAACTTTTTTTAACAAGGAAATGTATAAAAACCATTGCTGTGGTCATCACTCTCCTCTGTGAAAGACTGGTGGAGAACATGACAAAACGCATGAGAGATATTCTTGCAAATCAGGATTATTCTACCAAATATTGATTCCTGAATACTTCCAAAGTTAAAGTTGTAATGTGTTGTTTAAAATTGAATATGAACTTGTTTTTTGCATTATTTAAAGTCTGAAAACAGCAGGCTTTTTTTTAGGTAGAGCTGTACTACAAATTTGAACACACCTGCTCCCTATGCACACCTGAGACCTCATAACACTAACAAGTCACATGACATTTTGGAGGGAAAATGACAAGCAGTGCTCAATTTGGACATTTAGGAATTTAATCTCTCAGGGGTGTACTCACTTTTGTTACCAGGGGTTTAGCTATTAATGGCTATATTTTGAGTTATTTTGAGGGAAAAATAAATGTACACTGTTATATAAGCTGCACACAGACTTTTCATTGTGTCAAAGTGTCATTTTGTCAGTGTTGTTCCATGAAAGGATATACTTAAATATCTGCAGAAATGTGAAGGGTGTACTCACTTTTGTGATACACTGTATATGAAAGCTTAAGGTAAACATAACATAGCAACAGTGTAGCAGCCAATGCAGCATGGCTAAAAGTCATGAGTCTGCCTGGAAGAGCTGTAACCTGGAGATGCACATCACTGGAGCAGTATGTCAAAGTTTCCGAGGAGGAGACCGCGTTTGCTCCACATTGTTCACATTTCCACCAAAGTACAAATGTGCCGAAAAGTTTACAACCCCCTGCAGAATTTCTGACTTTTTGGCCTTATCACTCATGGTTAGTGGTTGGGTGAAGACATTTATCGAAAAAAAGAATAGGGGAATAGGGGACCTCCAAAACAATGAATCTTGGTGACCAGCCAGGAGTTCTAGCCAATCTTATATCCTGTTTTTATGGGAACTTTATTCACATAACTAATGGCCTCACCTTCCTTGACCCTTGAGTATGTTTTGTTCTGGGTCAGACTGACCCAGTGCTTCTCAGCTACAATAATATTCTCTTTACACATTTAGTTCATGACTATACAGTTAATAGCATTACATACATTATTAATTCGCTTCCACATTTACTCTTTTAAAATCATAATGACAACTGAAACTTCAAAAATGACCCTGTTAAGAAGTTTACACAACTCTGGTGGTTTTGTCCTGATAAATGCACAAAAGTTAACATGTGTTTAAATGTCCACTAAAGGTAAACATCCTCACCTGTGAGCTATTTGCTTGTAATATATAAGTTAGCCAAACTTATTCAATACAGATAATATATGTTATGCAGATGGTCACTCCTAATTTATTTTGCTCAGTGTTAAATACAGTTGAATATTGTCTATATTCAACATTAACCAGCATTTGATCCAAGAACTCTGAACCTACATCTGGTGCTGGACGCCCCACGCCAGCCTCCGTTTGTGCCCCTAGTACAGGCAGAGCTGAAGCAGGTGTGAAGTGCGACTGCATGCCATTATTTCAGCGAGGTGCCTCAGTAATTTACCTGCCCTTTCGATAAGTGCCTCACGCCTGAGGAGGAACTTGGAAGGCTCAGGTGTCACCCTTTGACTGAACACAGCATATCTCCTGAAAATGCCTCTTAGCGTGTTTGAACATCATCAAGCCCTTCTCACTTGCACAGTTTTAACCCCCTACCAGGAGAAAGCGGGGTCAAGCCAGAACTGTGGTGCCCTGTACAGTCTCACAGAGCCTACATTGCAGCTACATGTGTCATTCCACATTTATGACAGGAGTACAATTGGAGCCAGAAAGTTTGACACCATTTTTGTTTCTAAAGTTTTGTTAGTGCTGGTGGTGTTTCACTGCCAGTGTTTGTGTATGATGCACTTCTCACACAAAATAAAATAAAAAGGGAGAGAGAAACAGACATTAACCTTGCCAGTAACATTTGCTCAAATACTGAAATACAATAACAAAAGATAGTTCTGAGTTTTTGGCAGGTTTTGGCACTTTTACCAAATTTAATTGTTACCTTTACTTATACAGAGGATCTGAAAATACAGATAATTGTATTAGTTTCACATAAAAATATTTAGCTTCAAGTTGCTGAGTAAAGAGATAGGTGAAAGTATATTGTAACCACATTTGGGTACTGAAGCATTCTTGGGTCAGCCAAGAGGTTTAATAACTCACAAATCAAATGGTAAAGGCATTAGGATTTAAGAGAAAAGAAAGACATTGAGGAGTTAAAGTGCTTTATTTCAGCATGAAATCAAAGTCTCACTGCAGCAGAGCAGAAAAAGCTTTTTATTCAGGTTGCCAACTGAAGTCGCTTGACACCAGCAAAGAAACCAGAAAGAATATTAACATTATGAATATAGGTCTCTCAAAATTACAGCAAAACAAGGAGCTAGAGTATCAGAAATCCTTAGACCCCGGCAGAGCACAACTTCTCGACGGCAAACAAAAATCTGAACCTAACAGTGTCTTAAAGACTGAAAACAGAGCAGGTGTCGGAGTCTTTGCTCGGTTAATTGTGATGATATTCATTCCATCTGTTATTGCAGGGATACTTTTCAGTTCCTACAGGCTCTCTGCTCAGGCTGAACCTGGAAATCTCTCTTAGGATGCATAGAAAGATTCATCTCTACACATAAAAAACTAAATACAGAGAAAGTTACGCAGCATAATGATATCTACTTTTCTTTAGTCTCAAATAAAGGCAGCCTCCACCATCAACGGAAATCAAGGCAGAACATGTGATGAAACAAACAGATATTTTCTTAAAGACTAACCAGATGAAAAGGATGTGAACTAAGACTCTCTGTAACGAATTCCTTTTTCTGGGCTCAAACTCAGCTCTGGTAATCCAAAAGCAGCAGCAGCAGAAAACAGAAAGACAAAGATTTTGTTAAGTGAAAGAGCAAACAGAGATATCTGGAAAAAATCTTTCATTGCTGTCGGATCAGACCCACCAAGCTGGGTGTTTGGGCTCGGGTGAGGAGGATGGGAAAAGTTCAGAGCTTAAAGTCAGGATCACAGGAACAGAGTCACCAAAAGAAAATGTCCATTTTTTTGACTCATGTATTTATGAGCTGGATTCTCAGGGTTCAGCTTGGATGTAATCGACCTAACTAGAGCATCCCAGACCTGTTGAGCAGGTTTCACCCCGATCAAACAGATTTAAAACTGGCATCAGTCTGATTGTTGAGACTTGGGATTAAACAGGACTTAGCTTCATTTTTGGACCAGCAGTTTGTTCCCACTTAATGTGGACTTTGAAAAGCTAAAGATCATGATGAACTGGTTTCACTGTGCCTCTAGATTTCTCTGGAATCAGGTTTTGATCTGATGGCCTTTAAACTTGTGTTGAAGAGGTTTTAAGACTGGCCCACAGATGGACAAGTTTCAGATCAGGTTTCTTCCATGATGATTCGGAACATTGTAAACCTTGATTGATTTTTTTTTACAGTGGTTTTAAACCAGTTCGCCTATTGACTAATGAATGAAAAACAATGTCTGCATGTCTCTCCCCCTCTCTCTTTTTTGAGTTAGAAACCAAAAGTATCCTCCATGTCTAAAGATGTAACTAAGAAACTGTCCCAGGTGTCCGACCCCCCTCCCCCAACTGACATATTAAACTCAAAACTTTTAGGAAGCCCTTCTTCCCCTCCTCACTTTGATTTTATGAAACAGAAGGTGAAATACAGGAACAAGAAAAGCAAGTGCAGCGATGTTTTAGGGTGTTGGGGGTTCAGGTGAAGGAGGACATCCCTCTGATCGTCCCCAGTCCTGCCTGACTCTCTCAGGTGAAGGAGCGGGCTGTGGCAGGGTCTGACTTGTCCTCTGTCTCCTCCCTACACTCAGGGATGTGTCTGTGTCTGTCTCAGTCAAAAGGGCTGAAGTCCCTCTCCAGGTTCTCAGACTCGTCGTCGTCAGAAAAGAAGTCGTCCTCATCGATGTCATCTTCGTCGTAGTCTTCGTGCCACTCAGGGACGTACTCTTCATCGTACTCGTCGTCTTCTTCTTCAGCCTCCTCCCCTCCCCCCTCCCCGGTGTTGTTGTTGTTATCCGAGTCTCCGGAGTCTGAGGCGCCGTCTGACTTCGGTCTGAAAACCAAGTAGAAAATGGTTAAACTTTCTGGAAGCATCATCATCACGATCATTATTTCCACATTTAAAGACTCAAAACTCTGCTCGCCCTTTAGACCCCCCCCCTGTCACATGACCAGAGCTTTGTTACATGGGTGTCATTTGTTGTGCTACTCACACTTTGTTGGCATCAGTGTGATTAGACAGGTTGGAGGCCTGACTAGACTCTGGTTCCTGGCTGCTCTTAGACTGATAACCAACCCTGAAGTCCTGCAGAAAACAGCGTCACAGAAAACAAACAGACTGTGGTTAAAACATGAACACGCCTTTTACTTAGTTTAAACTGGTTTCAGACCAGTTTCACTCAAGTGAAATGGACCAATCTGTTTTTGGGTCAGCATTGAGCAAGAAACCAAATGTTAAAACAAATTAAAGCCATACGGGGAAACTTTTCATAGAGTTTAGGGCATATGACCATGGGCGTTATGTGGCATTGATAAGCAGGCCAGATGCTACAGAGACAAAAGAGCTTCTCCTCCTGTTTGTCTGCTTCTTGGTAGAGCCAATCAGCAGCCTGAGCGAAGCAGCTGAAACTCTGCCAAAGGAGGATGGTACAGGTCAGCCACCATGAACAAGGCTTTAGAGCAGGTGTGGGCAGATGTGCAGATATGCCCACACCCCTGCTGCATATTTTCACGACAGCCTGGATTTCGTTCTCACTTTTCAGAGTTTACAACACAGCAAAACAAAGAAAAAGTACAATAAGATATTAAAAGAAGTTTGGTTAAAAAGGACATCTGCATAGAAGTCATGTCCCCATTAAATCCCCAAGCTTATGATACATATACATTCTCTGATGGGCTTTTTTTGCAAACAGCGTACACCTGATGCTTGAATGTCAGTTTTTTTAATTTATAAAAGTACAGACAGATTTGTTCCAAAATTTCACCCATGAATAAAGAAGAAAAAAAACATATTTCCGTTACATATAGCTTGATGTGGACTTTGGCTGTATATCAAAATATGATTTTCTCTGAAACTATAGAATTTAATCATTCAAATGACCTTGTGGTTCTTAAGTTATCAGTTTTGAAACATAGCATGAGTATAAAGACCTGCATTAGGTGGGATTGAAGAGGTTAAACAGGATTTGCAAAGCACTGCGTTCTGTTTTTGCTTTCGTTCAACTCAACATACCAACTTCAATGAAATTACGATTGTAAAAAAAATACTATCAGAACTAACCCAACACGGAGGAGAACCTGTGGAGGATAAAAGAACATACAATCAAGTTCCACTGACCCAGACACACTGTGATCCAACAGTGGGTCATCCAGGCAAACTGCATTTCAGACTGGTAAGAGTACTCAGTACTGGAACTGGATGCCGACTTTGGTGAAAAATTTGACTAGAGCAGTGTAAATCAGATGTGTATCAAAATGGTTTCAGTGTCATTCACTCAGATTAATCATTACAGGATTATTAACAATGAGATCATTTACTCAATGGGTTGGAGTACCTTTTACGATTGCAGACTAACGGGGCACTAGAAGCAGGTTTCACTGTTTTCACATCAGTTACTGTCTGAATCCAGACTCTTTTTGTTGGCATTGGACTCTCCAGCTGAGCGGGTAATTTCCCATGAAGAATCTGCATGTCCTCCCTCTGGGGGCTGCTTACCTGGGTGGAGTGCTGCAGGATGGCCAGCAGGCGCTCCTGGATGCGTCGGATCAGTTCCAGCCCGGTGTTGAGGTGCTCTGGTTTCAGCAGTCGCACACACGAGGCCAGATCAGTGCACTGTAGCAGAGTCTCCTCTGATAACACACAACAGACCAGTTAAAACCAGCAGGACCACTTCAAACACTGTGTATGAGGGGATCAGGATTTGATGGTCCAGATGTGGCTCAGCTCCATCACAGCCCTGGATCAGTACGGTTCCTGTTAAAGTTAATCTGTCAGCTCACATTGGCTCTGTTCCAGCAGGTTGCAGCTCTGCATATGATGTGCAAGGCTCCTACTTTTGCTGGATGCTGGAGCAGTTCATCTGACGTGTCAATTTACCAAAAGCAGATCAAGTGGGGAAGTAAGTCATGAATATCCAGTGACTTTCAAAGTACTGGAACCTGTGTCAAAACTGGATGGTATTTATCTTTATTACAACAACAAACCAGCATTATGGGCGAAGCGGCTGTCGCTCAGTGGTAGGATGGTTGTCTTTCAATCAGAAGGGTTAAGGTTCAATCCCAGCTTCTGCGGTCACATGCTGGTTCACTTAACCTATTGCTTACACTGACCAACAGTGAATGAGGGTGAATTTGTTTGCTAAACTGGTGGTTCCTGACATAGCAGTCTGTACCATCAGTGTGTGGATATGGTGTAGATGGGTGAAAAAGACCAGAAGTATAAAAGCTTTGAGGGGTCAGAGAGCCTAGGGAAGAGCTCTATTACCTTCTTTTCCACCAGTTCTAGTTCAGTGCTGGTACCAGTGCTAGTGCTTAGCTGGTCCCATTCTTCCAGAGAACCTGTTTGGTTTTCCAACGGTGAGTGCTGAGATGGAACCACTTAACTGGGTCATCGTAAAACATCAGTACGTCACTGGTTTCAGCCTTCAGTGTTCTGTGACCGCGGAGGAGGAAGTTAAACTGTAAGCAGTGTTGGTAACTTCAAACACATAGCGCTGGAAATACTTAAAAAGCAGAGATTTATTTCTGAATTTCTCTGTCCGCTGAGTGAGCTTGTTGGTGTGTTTGTATGTAAGCCTCCGACGAAACTCTGTTGCAGAAGATACAGAAAACGTTTTAATACGTGTCATAAGACAGAAATGATCCCATCATGTGAAGTGAAAAATATACCATAAAGCGTCCCAGTTTGTTGAATAAAATAACATGATTAAGACCTGATCTATGGTCAGTTTGTCACTGCTGACGTTTCAGTGTTTCCCTTTGGTTTGCAGCCTTCAGGCAGCTGCTGCAGCCACTGGGGGCGGGGGGAAACAGAGTGTTGCTACCTTCATTTAGATGGCCCTGTAGTGTGTAAAAAGCAGACCATTCCTCGTGGTAAGTGTGACTTTATTTTACCTGCCGTCTGCTCTATGGAGTCCACTCATCTTTGTGTGTGCTCTCATGTCTGTGTTCATCGGAGCAAAACTGCAGTGAGCAGGGGAAAATTGTGAACAAGAGAGAAATTTCCTGTCATTTTAAAAGATAAATAACACAAAGCTTTTCATTCTGCTTAATAAAAAAACAAGGCATAGAGCTGATCCGAGAGACACTTAGGCAGTAATTTCACCTACATTTCAAGTTTTAAATGAGTAAACTCCAACGAAGCAGCGGCCTGCGCTGAAGCTTCTTTTTACTTTTCAAGAATGGCTGTTTTTCATAGCTGATTGTTTCTTACGGTAACCCCACCCCTGGCCCCTGACATGGTTGGTGCTTTGCTCTGGCCCAGCAAAGAGATGGTGCATGCTAAGAACCAGTTTTTGGCTTCATTGTTGGTGAAAACACAAAGAACTGGGGCTAAGTCAGGCACTGGTGTGGAACTAGCACCAGCACCAGTTCGGTGGAAAAGGAGTATCTAAATACTGATCAGTTCACCCCAAAGCCAGAGTCAACAGGTTTGAGATTTTACAGCCCAACATGAACCAGTAGAGGATCATCATTGAGGTGAGAACCCAGGGAACTCCTCAGTCTGTGACTCCAGCTGTCTGGAGGTCCTGATACCAGACGGACTGGACACACAGCTGGTGTGAGCTGGTGGATGACAGAGCGCACAGTCAACACGCAACAGGACTGGAGCCACGTCTGGTGTATTCCCTGCATGGGTCTTACCCAGTAGGATCTGTAGAGCATTGGTGTGCAGGTCCAAAGCCTCTGTTTGCTGCTCCATCACATCCATCTTCTCTGTCTCCTGGTTGTAGTAGCTGTAGACACAGGAGTAGGCCAGCACCTTCAGACAGAGAGCAGAAGGCAATTAACACATCTGTCATCCTATAGCAAGGTCACAGCGCCATGATGATGATTACCTTCCGAGCCTGAGCAAGGACTTTACAGGCATCGATGACAAAGGTTAAAGACTTCATCTGCAGGGCTTCGTTGATGGATGACACTTTGTTCTCCAGGTTGATAGCAAAATCCTGCAACAGAACTCAGAGTGAATCCTACATGGGGTCGCACAGTCCAAATCTTCAAGAGAACTAAATGAGAGCTTGTTTTCTGTCTACAGATTCTGGTTCTTCTCTTTTAAGATTCACATGCAGAACTTGAGGTTCATATGAAATCTTCTGTTTTCCTTTTGAAGTTTCATGATATTGTCCATGAGCCTTTTAGTAAGCACCATCTATATGCAGGAAATCGGTCTGTCAAACAGGGGTCTTATCGACCTCCGTCAACAAAAATCCCCGATATGTGGAGCTTTTGTGAGATTGTAAACAGAAAAGCTGTCTTCAAATCTTTTATTTCTGGAGCAAAAGCAGTGAAGAGTCAGATAGTGCATCAACAAGAGAACAAGTCAACTGAATATCCCAAGTCAGAGAAACTGCATTCAGAAATTATTTATTTTGACACTGATAGTCTCATTTCAAGTGGTGGATTGTGATCAGGTATGTATGTAGGGTTGAGACTTTTTCAAGATTTCTTGAAAAGTCCTCACAACACCTTTAAGGTGACTAAAAATGTGAAGTCAAACTTTTAAGGTACCGAAAAGATTAAACTGTTATCCTCAGAAGTGACATCAACCTTTAAACCAAAGAAGAGCAGGATCCCTCTGCAGCACATCAGGATCCTGCTCACCCTGGTGATCTGCTTAAACCACCCACTCATCGTATGCCGTCTCCAATATAAGACTACAAGCTCACCTTGGCCTGGTTGTGGAATGTACACCTCTCGTTATAATCCTGGAACTTCTTTTCTTGCCGCGCAGCTTTGCTCACCTGCATCAAAAACATCGACAAGGTGAAGAAAAGAGCAAGAAGAGTGATGGACAGGTGACAAGATTCTGTGCGCGCCTTATTACTGATCCCGCTTATAAGTTTGAGCACTGACTGTGGTCATGTGATGCTGTGTGAACAAACCATGGCAGAGCAGTTGTAGTAATCTTTGTGTGTTGGTTTCCAGGGTTTCAGACACCGCCAGCAGAAACCATGGTTACACTTGGCACAGGTCATACTGAGGACAGAGGAATAAAACCATCATCATCATCATCATCACCACCATCCTCCTCCTCCTCTTCCTCAGTGTTTAGAATGATCAGCTGGTGTCAAGAGTGTACACACTGAAGGCAGCCTTCGTTCTTCTCGATCTGAGCCTGGCAGCTCGGGCAGCGTTTAGAGATGAGCTTGGCGAGGTGTTTGCTCTGGGCCTCCATGCTCATGCCTTCATAATAACCTCCATCATCCATCCACTGAGACATGTGGCTGCAGCTGGCAGGGTAATGAGCCTGAGGAGAGAAAGAGAGAAAGATAGAGAGAGCCAGAGAGTTGGAGTTTGATCGACATACAAGAGGAAACCTGACATCTCAGCAACTGTACATCTTGTCAATTCCATTTTCCTTTTCTTCTGTCATTCATTCATTCATTTATGTATTTATGAGTTTTCGGGCTCCTGTTCACTTCTTCTATAGGACAGTGTCTGTGGCGTGTGTCTGTGGCGTGTGTCTGTGGCGTGTGTCTGTGAGTGCAGTGACCTCTGACCTCGGGAAAGTTGCAGCTGAAGCAGGAAGACCAGCAGCACTTGGAACAGGTCCCCATGCTGCCCATGTTCTCCTTACAGAGGATCTGGTCACAGCCCTGAGGGTTGGTGCACCAGGTCAGGTTGGAGCAGCATTCCACGTAGTCTCTGAGCAATGCGTTCTCATACTGACAGAAAAGGGGGAGGACAAGCAACATCAAATGATGGAAACTGAATCGTTATTTTTACAAGATTATGTGCAGTTTATGTGCTTAAGCACGATTTTCAGAAATCCGTACTTTCCTTAATTCTATTTCTGACAACTTTTTCTATCACTCCACTAAATTTCTTGAATAAAATGAGTAATTTTACTTCTTCACCTTTTAAAAATTTACTAAACTAAAAATCAACTTCTTCTGAAGGCTGAACAGACACCTTTTTGGTTTCAGTTAATAACTTCATGCCAGTTGAGAGACACATGCAGTTTTTCCATGTAACACACAGGGAGGTTGAGAGAGAGAGTTTGGCAGATGATGGCAGAAGTTTAACTTTTAATTTTCAATGTTCAATGTTGAAAAAGTTCAAGCTTCTTTCTCCTGTGCCTGGATAATGTGATTTTACAGTAAGGAAACAAAAATAAATTCCATTACCAAAATGTCTAAATGCTCATTTAAAGAAAAACAAAAAACTTTTACTTGCAGTACATTTTATATTAGGAAATTACTTAAGATACTTAAGATACTTAATATCAGGTACTTTAAGACTTTTACTCAAGTTATATTCTAAAAGGTGACTTTAACTTACACCAAAGTCATTTTCTGGTAAAGTACCTGTACTTTTACTCAAGTATA
The DNA here is from genome assembly GCA_008086565.1 of Thalassoma bifasciatum. NCBI lineage: Eukaryota > Metazoa > Chordata > Actinopteri > Labriformes > Labridae > Thalassoma > Thalassoma bifasciatum. The sequence continues at coordinate 23,528 of RPOG01001435.1, read as the reverse complement.
GCTTTCAAGTACTTAATTCAAGACTGTTCACATTGGTCCATACCACCGAAAAGAAAGGATTTTCTTTGGATGAGCAGGAGTGAGCTGAGCATAACTGATGTATATTTCTTCAAAATCTGAAGCAAAAATTAAAAAATGATCAGAGTATTGTTTTGAAGAGCAGCAGCAGGTTGTACATACATGTCAGTCACACAAACCAAAAGGGTCCAGGCTTTGAAAATGTTTCAAAGAAAGGATCTTCAGCAAACTCCTTCAAGGTGACAGAGGTTGCAGAGGTGGAGTTCTGGGTTAGGGTTTTCTTCATCATTTTTTTCAAACAGAGTTCAGTGAAATTAGGGCTCGGAGATCTATCGAATAAACTCGGTATATCGCGGGTTGTTGCACATGGGACGTATGAAATGACTATATTGCAACCATCAAGTATAATTTGTCTGTATTGGGGAATGAGAGAAAAGGTGCTTGCACTTCTCATCAGTTGCAGGTGGTTTTGCAAAGTGTAGTTTCATATTTGGGCTTTGCTGACTGTAATTCTCACCTGATTCTCTTCCAGCTCTCCAAGACAAAGAAGAGAAACAAATGCGAGTCTTTGTACTTGCTTGTACTTAGGATTCAGTTTTGTTTCCGTATGAGCTTTACTTGGCGTTTTTTTACAGCTGCATACCAAAATACTGCAAACTGAGATGTTTCAGAAAATAAATGATGTTTTGCAGCATAACCACAAACGTATAAAAACATCAAATGACAGACTAAAAATAAAACTCTGAGCTGCAAAGTAAACTGAGGGAGGAGGAGAATCCTCAAACTGTCGTTTTGTATGTTAAAGATTCCCAAAGACGGTTCATGAAGCATTCATAGGTCTCAATTTATTGCCCAACCAACTTCCTGTTATGAACCTGTGTGTCCTTCAAAATAAGAGCACACTGCAAAACTAACATTACACCACAAAATTTCAGTGAGAAGTTTCAAAGCGAAATCAGCAAAATGGAAATATGGAGATATATATCATGTATCAAGATGGAGCCAAAAAATGTCCAGGTATTGGTTTTAGGCCATGTTGTGCAGCCCTAAGTGAAATTATCAGACATCAAACGTCTATTGCAATTTCACATTAAAAAGAAAGATTGATAGTGGTGAGTCAGCAGAAACAAAGACAAATCAGAAGCCTTCACTTGGTCTACACTGATGATCAGGCTCCCTGAGGAGGACGAGGAGTTACCTTGGAGATGGTGTCCTTGTCCGTGAGGATGTTGAGGAAGAAGACTGAGGTGGGCTGAGCCTGGCAGTCTGTGATTGGACAGTTACAGTTCATGACCAGGTTCTGTTCGATCCTCGCCGTCAGATACTCCTGCCAGCACGACTGTACATCAAACAGTGAGAGGAGAGAATCAGAAGACACGCTGAGCACCAGTGGTGGTTGTGAAAGTCCATCAGGGATGAGAATGAACTAAAAAACACCTTTTTGAAGCTGGGACCAGAGGACCCAGTTCAGTTAAGTTGAGATTACTAGATCCTGATCACAAAAGCTCTAACTTGGGAAACACATGACAAACTTCACAGCTATTGGTGATGCACATAACAACGTAATGTTAGTTAAAAACACGACCTTTGTTATGAATGAGATGTTTGCTGAAAACCTGATGTTTTTTGGAAACATAATATATGTCATAGACTTTATGTTTGCTTTAACCCTGATTTTTGTGGAAAAACACAATGTTTGCTCGAAATGTGATGTTGGTAATCAAAATGAAGTTTACAATAAATGCTGCTCAATGAAATATCTCATGATCTATAACGTCACTGAAAGGATTCAGCTTTTAGTACAGGCGTCCAGCACCAGCATTTTCAAGAAACAGTTAAAACATTCTGACCTCTGCCAGTGTCAAGCAAATACTGATTTTTTGGATCAAAGTGAACCAAAATCTTTTACAAGCTAAAACTGTATCAAAAGATCTTTTCAGGTTTTTACTCCTTTTTCTGCAAATAAATCATTTTTAAGGTGTAACCAAGTCAGTGCCTTGAATCCATAGGCCTTCTTTCTGGTCTAGCTTCTGAATGTGGGAAATTAGGGAGTCTGACCCGGCAGCAGTAGTGCATGCAGCTCAGTGAGGGGACCGGCTCCATGGCGGCAGTGCGAGGGCCCAGGCAAACAGGGCAGGTGGAGGTTGGGCTTGGTGGGGGCTGAGGGTTTCTGCTCTTCAAGCCTGCTGCCAGGATGAGGGTGTCTGAGTTGTCAGTGTATCTCTGCACCAGCAGGTCCATGTTCCACTTACAGTGAACTAGCAGGTGCTCAGCTCGGTCCAGGTCCATACTCAGAGTACAAGACACCTGGAGGGGAAAAAGAGGAGTGACATCATGTTTGAGGTGTTTCTGATCATCTCTGTGGGGGAGCCACACAAACCATCACTTCAGGCAGAGGCTCTTCTCCAGGGGACCCTGAGGGACCTGGGTCTGAGCCCAAACACCACTGACATGCAACAAACTCAGCAGTCATGTGACTGCTTCAAGTTTTCTGACTGCATGGAGGTGTTAGCACTGACAGAATATGGGTTCATGGACAGATGAGGATCATTGATGACCAGCTTTCATGCTCAGAGGGATCTAAAGCGACCCAGGAGCCCTTCACTCCTCCTTTCATAAACAACATAGTATCAGAAACACTGCCCGACCTGTTGGACAGTCCTCTTCATCAGCTGACGGACCTCTTCCTGTGTCATTGTTCGACCCATTGAGAACAAAACCGCATCCAGAACGCCATCCTCGAACCGCCGCGGCGCTGACATAAGGCTGCAAGAACAAACACAAAAGTAACTTTTCATGCAGTCAAGTTGTCAGCGTCAAGAAGGAGGGTGAGTCCTCTTTCTGTCTCCGTATAAAAGATATTCAATCCTTAAAACTGATTTCCACAGAACAACGAGTCAAGGTTTTCATTTGTGATGAGGATAATTCAACAGAATCCAGTAGAGGTTTTATGTTTGTATCTAATTTGAATAGGAATAAGACCAGATTCAAAATGTTTCGGGAAATAAATTTCATTTTCTATCCTCCTGTTTCTTGAGGAGGTGAGGGAAAAAGATCATAACAGAAAACCTATTTTACTCTGGCTTCCCCTTCTTTAACTCCAGTCTGTGCTGAACAGCTGATTTTTTTGAATAAAATGCATTCCAGCTGTACACTTTAAACTTTAAAAACAATGTGATATGTACAACATTAAAATCCTTGTTTGAGCTGTGCTGATTTCAGTTCAATCTGTTCAAAGTTATTTATTTTTTTTAAAATGAAGGAGTAATTGTTATAAAACAAACTAATGATTTTTAACATAAGTTACTAAACAAAAAGGCAGAAAGCAGGGTTTTGAGTTCATCTCTTCTTTATTTTTGTAGAAAATTTAACATTTTGCACTTCTTTTTGAGGGGTCACAGGTCATCAGCAAGTCTGGACTCATTAAAGGAGAATTTTTTGGACGTAGACTGAGAAATGACCACTGTTAGAACAGGGCAAACAGGAACAGGTGAACACAGAGCAGCAATGAAACAGTACTTAGTTACAGGATAAAAGCAGAGGAGTTCCCTCGAAACCACAAAAAGAACAGTGGAAAGGTTCCTCAAAACAGAGGGATGACATGAGGTGATGGTAGTGATCAAGCTGCTGCCTTCACAGGCCTATGATCAAACAAGCTACTCTTTTTGTTTGGAGACCCTTGATGATGTTAACATTTACAGGTTGATCATGTATGAAAGGTCAGAGGTCACGCTCACACCTGATGTCAGCCCTGCTGTCTGTTGATTCCTTCCTGACCTCAGCCCGGCTGAAGGAAAACTGGGCCTGGCCTTTCTGTGGCGTGGATGGGTCTTCTGGCAGGAACTCCACTATGTGCGGGTTGTCCTCGTTGCGGCGTATGCAGCCCTTGCTGATAACGTGCATGATACAGGAGAAGACATCGCTGGTGCTGCAGCTGAAATGGCCTGAGCCTGACGAGCCCGGCGAGCGAAACGCTTCTTTTTTCTGACAGGAATCCAGAACCTGAGAGGACGAGACCAGAGCAGAGAGAGGTGGTCCAAAAGAGGAAATGTGTTTTTCTGCCAGTTGGACATGTGCAGAAAACAGGGCATGCTGAGTCAGGGACACAAACACTGGAATAGATGAATGCACAGATATGTAAAGCAACATCCCGTCCAAACTCTCATCAGTTCTCATTTATAACACCGTTTCACCTGCAGAATCATCTGTGGGCAGCAGTCGTTTAATAGGTCAAAAGATGGATACATCATCCACCTGTCAAAATCGGCTTTTGGTGACCTAAATCTTTGCCCTGGGCCTGGAATGGGATCAGGCTCTGGCTGATCCAGTCATGTCTTTAACTGTGCTTTTCAGATTGAATCTGTTTTCATAAAATGACCAGACTGTTCAATGTGCTGTGAGCAGCTTCATCCATGACTGAATCCCCTCCAACACAGGATGACAGGCACCACACACAGAGATAGAAGACAACACACATGAGGCTGGAGATGTTCCTCACCTAAGCTTGTGAGTGGATACATAACAAGCCATGTCATGGATTTTGACTTAACCCATTCTTGACAATGCACAGAATGAATGCAAATTGCATCTTCACACATTCCAGGGATATTGGCAAGAAATATGGAACAATTCATGACTGGTGTGTTTGCTACTTTTAGATAGCAATGACAAATCATCTTCTGCCATAGCTTGCCTGCATCTTTCTCTCTTTTTTGGATGGATGGATGGATGGATCTTACTGATCCGGAGGGAAATTCAAGAAAAAAAAATATTACTGTAGTTTTCAGTCATGATGAGCACTGACTGTCTATGCTGTGAAGCACAGACACCACCTTACTATTGTGTTCAGTCAGAGTAAAACCAGATACTGACAAATTAGAACAGCGCATGATTAATCACCAGACTTTCACGTGTCAGAAATACCTTCTAATTCATGTCAGTGTGGGCATGTGACCTCTGACCTTAAAGACTAAATTGTCGATGTGCATCTCCTTCTCCTGCTTCATGATGTGGACAATCAGACAGTAGATGTAGTTTCTCTTCCTCTCCAGCATGCCAGCAGCATCCTCGTCCACGTTCACGTACATCTGCCTGGGGAGCAGCTGTACAGTTCCAGGGACACCATCCAGACTGTGAGACACCACCTCATGGTTCAGTCGCAACACACCTAAAAGGGGGGGGGTGGGTGGGGGGACAGGGGGTGAATGTGGATGGGAAGTGTGTGTGTCAGTGGGTACTAGTGTGTTTGCATGTGTCTAACCCTGGCTGGGCTCATCAGGCTGACTGCAGACAAGCGGTCCTCCCTCACTGATGAGTGGTTGCAAAGCGTGCAGCAGGACTGCAGGAGACAGGCTGCTCGCCTGCAGCAGAGCATCCACACTGACCTCCTACAGAAACAGTCAGTCAAAGTTACTCTCAGAAGAACTCTTCTTCAACTCTTCAAAAGAACTGAACGTAATGAACTGGACAACTAAGCAAAGGAAACCTGTTCATCTCTTACCTCCTGACTGTTAAACTGCAGCAAGATAAACATCTGCAGGGTTGACACGTGCAGCGTCCAGCAGCCAAACTGTAACTCAGCATGACCCAGCCATGTCCACTGCAGCCTGCGAGGCTTTGAGTGACTCAGACCATACATGGACTGACCTGAGACACACACACACACACACAACCACACACACACACACACACATAGAATATGAAATTTATAAACCAGGGTTAATAAAAAAAAAAGGGCCAGTTAGAATGTTGACTGATCATATCCACACTGCCAACAAGAACACTAGTCTAAGAGTTAGAACTTATTCCAAACAGATTTAGTTAGTTCAAGCAGGTTAGGTTTAGTTTTAGACGGATTCAGTTCAGTTTTTGACAGAAGGACAAAAGTCAGACTAGTTTGGGCAGGCACTGACTGTGTGTGTAGAACTGGGTGAACTGGTTCAGGTAGGAGCAAAGTTCTTCTGGGAAATAATTTGTAGGTTTGTCCAGAAAACAGAGAGATGATACTGCCCAGCAACGTGGAGACAGAACCAGAACCTGGACCTCCGCCTCCTCCTCTGATTCTGCCCACTCCTCCTCCATCATCTATGGCAACAACAAATGGACAAAATTCATCCAACTACAATTGCAAGTGATACTCTTTGCTCAGTTTGATCAACTTGAGTCTCACTGAAAGGAAGTTTCTGACCTGGTCATGCTCCTGCAGGCATCGATCTAGTTGTTGAAGCCGGTACAGGTGAAACTCCTGCTGCAGCTCAGCTGACTCACTCAAGTTTTTCAACATCTGTTGAGGGAAGCGACTTGGGAAGCAGCTGCCGATCTGTTCAATCACAGCGCTCTCCAACCAAACATTCCCCTGAGCCAGCAGCCTGTCTCCAAGGTAGTACCTGCACATGGAGGAACTAGTTAAAGCTCTGTTTAACATGGCAGTAACCACTGGCTGGTGTTGTGATGTTCAGACCTGTAGAAGTGCTCAAAAGTGTTGGCGAGCTCCAGGCCTGACAGGAAGAGCATCGGCTCAAGGAACTGCTGCAGCCGCTCCAGAGTTTGCATGCTGCCACACGCTGCTCCACTGGACTGGATCATCTGATCGATGTNTTGATCAACTTGAGTCTCACTGAAAGGAAGTTTCTGACCTGGTCATGCTCCTGCAGGCATCGATCTAGTTGTTGAAGCCGGTACAGGTGAAACTCCTGCTGCAGCTCAGCTGACTCACTCAAGTTTTTCAACATCTGTTGAGGGAAGCGACTTGGGAAGCAGCTGCCGATCTGTTCAATCACAGCGCTCTCCAACCAAACATTCCCCTGAGCCAGCAGCCTGTCTCCAAGGTAGTACCTGCACATGGAGGAACTAGTTAAAGCTCTGTTTAACATGGCAGTAACCACTGGCTGGTGTTGTGATGTTCAGACCTGTAGAAGTGCTCAAAAGTGTTGGCGAGCTCCAGGCCTGACAGGAAGAGCATCGGCTCAAGGAACTGCTGCAGCCGCTCCAGAGTTTGCATGCTGCCACACGCTGCTCCACTGGACTGGATCATCTGATCGATGTACTGAGCAAAACGCTCACTCACCTAAGCAACACGACAAACATGAGCTGCAACCATGCAATACCTGGGGCAAAGTGGGGGGCTGAGATTTCTAAATAATTCTTGTCTCGCCATAGTTCCAGAGTGTAGGAACTGTCTGAACATTGCAGGTCAGAGGTCTTCAACAAAGAGTCTGCCCCCAGGGGGTTCATGGAAGTACTGCAGGGGGTCTATGACATTTTTGGTTGATTATATGATCTTTTATATTTTCAAATAATTGTTCTGAAATATTTCTCCTTTTACTCATGTTGTTATCTTTGAACACACATCAATTGACTCACGGAGGCCTAAGACATGCTCTTTTAGTCAGATATGAACACATACATCAACACAGCAGCTATCTAAAACTGCACACTGGCTCCCTAACACAGAGGAGTTCCCTCCTCTATTGCTGCTTTATCAATCACATGGCTGCATGTTTCACACTTATCATGTCAGATTCCCAAGAACAGCTTAATACAGAATGCAAAATAACGAGGAACATTTATACATGGCATTAGGCCCAGTTTAATATAAAAGACAGTTTGCATATAGAAGATTTTTCCTGTCCTGTCTCTCCATCAGTTAAGGGGTCCTTGATCTGAAAACATTGAATACCCCTGTTGTTGGTATTCAAAGGCACAAAATAAATGACAAGCAGCTGTTATCATGGTCTCCTGACATTACTGAAGTTTCAACATATAGGATTAAAAGGTAGTCACAGGGTTGAAAGGACACTTTTCTGAATGTAACGGGAGTAATTTACAGAATTTTCACTTATCTTTTATCTGAATACCAGATGCAAACCCCATGTCACCCTGGGAGGACTCACATGCATGGCCTTGAGGATGGAGAGCTGCAGCAGAGCGGCGGAGAAGCCATGCCGAAGAGCCAAAACGAAGGCTGTCTGCTGTCCAAACAGCTCCTCCATGGCATTCCTCAGCCGCAGGTACAGAGCCCGGTACCGCTCCACAAAGTCTGCCAGACTGCAGCTGGACTCCAGAAACTTCTTCACCTGAGGGTGTGAGGGGTCATGTTTATGCGTCACCAAAAAACATGATCCCAACCAAAATGCTTCTAAAAGGTCTGAAGCGTTTAGAAAATAGTCTCACCTGGCGCTGTACCACTCCCTGCCAACAGAGGGCGATACCTGCAATGCTGCTGACGCTCTTCACTTTTGGTTTGGCTGAAGAGGACAGGGTGGAGGAAGCAGCTGCCGTGTTGTCTTTGTTTTTTCCCTCTTTACCATCTGAAAGACATGTTTTAACAATGTTCAGTTTGTGAACAATTTATCAGAATTAATCAGCATCATGTGAATGTAAGAGAAATGAAAACTGCAGCCACAAACGAAAAGATAGAGCAATGCTTTTCTTCCTCTTTTCTGTCTGGAAGGAAATCTCATCAGTGTCATGACTAAAATGTAAACAGGAAGTCTGCAGACAAAATAAGAGCAGTTCGAACTGAAAAGAAAAGATGAAGTGTATACACATCCTGATGACTTCCGATTTGTTTGAAGAAAACTACAAAACCCACAACCAGTAAAGTTGGCACATTGTGTAAATTGTAAATAAAAACAGAATACAATGATTTGCAAATCCTTTTCAACTTATATTCAGTTGAATACACTGGAAAGAAGATACTCAATGTTCGAACTGAGAAACTTTGTTTTCTTTTGCAAATAATCATTAACTTAGAATTTTATGTCAGCAACACAATACAAAAAAGTTGGCACAGGGTCATTTTTACCACTGTGTTACGTTGCCTTTCCTTTTAACAACACTCAGTAAACATTTGGGAACTGAGGAGACCAATTTTTGAAGCTTTTGGGGTGGAATTCTTTCCCATTCTTGCTTGATGTACAGCTTAAGTTGTTCAACAGTCCGGGGTCTTTGTTGTTGTATTTTACTCTTCATAATGCGACACACATTTTCAATGGGAGACAGGTCGGGACTACAGGCAGGTCAATCTAGTACCCGCTCTCTTTTACTATGGAGCCTTTTGTAACATGTGCAGAATGTGGCTTGGCATTGTCTTGCTAAAATAAGCAGGGGCATCCATGAAAAAGACGTTGCTTGGATGGCAACATATGTTGCTCCAAAACCTGTATGTACCTTTCGGCATTAATGGTGCCTTCACAGATGTGTAATTGCGATTTTCCACGATACAATTTCAGCCCTGCTCGGCTCGGCTCGGCTCTACTCTACTCGACTCTACACGGTTTGGTTAGCTTTTCCACTCGCCCGACTACAGACTCACAGTGGGCGTGGATCTTATAACACAGCTGCGCTAAAGTGCTGCACAGAAGTGCGTGCATGTTCATCTATCACGCCACACAAACATAATTGTGTACTAACATATGTGCCACCGTGGTATTTAAAGGGAAACAAAGCTTTCAAAAGATTTCATTAAAGTAATACAGCGGCTAAATGTTGGGCGTCATGACAACGGAGGTAAACAACAGCCTTGTGCTGCTGCAGGCAGAGGGCCTGGTATACCAGAGATTTTTTGTTGATGAATCATTCTTCTTTGAACTGGTTTTCCTTTTTGGTTCCCTGTGGATTAATGGACTGATTGGTGCTTAGAGACTCTTGCTCAGGCCAAACGAAGCCAGCGGCATTTCTGGGTGTTGTTGATAAGTAGCTTTCACTTTGCATGGTAGAGTTTTAACTTGCACTTGTAGATGTAGTGACGAACTGTAGTTACTGACAGTGGTTTTCTGACGTGTTCCTGAGCCCATGTGGTGATATCCTTTACACAGTGATGCAGGTTTTTGATGCAGTACCACCTGAGAGATCGAAGGTCACGGGCATTCAATGTTGTTTTTTTTCGGCCTTGCCGCTGACGTGCAGTGATTTCTCCAGATTCTCTGAACCTTTGGATGATATTAAGGACTGTAGATGATGAAGTCCCTTGCAATAGCTCGTTGAGAAATGAAAACAATTTGCAAACGTATTTGTTCACAAAGTGGTGACCCTCGCCCCATCCATGTTTGTGAATGACTGAGCATTTCAGGGAAGCTGCTTTTATACCCAATCATGGCACCCACCTGTTCCCAATGAGCCTGTTCACCTGTGGGATGTTCCTAATAAGTGTTTGATGAGCATTCCTCAACTTTCTCAGTCTTTTTGCCACTTGTGCCAGCTTTTTTGAAACATGTTGCAGGCATCAAATTCCTAATGAGCTAATATTTGCAAAAAATATCAAAGTTAACCAGTGTATCACAAAAGTGAGTACACCCCTCACATTTCTGCAGATATTTAAGTATATCTTTTCATGGGACATCACTGACAAAATGACACTTTGACACAATGAAAAGAAGTCTGTGTGCAGCTTATATAACAGTGTACATTTATTTTTCCCTTAAAATAACTCCGAATATAGCCATTAATAGCTAAACCCCTGACAACAAAAGTGAGTACACCCCTAAGAGATTACACCCCTAAATGTCTAAACTGAGCACTGCTTGTCATTTTCCCTCCAAAATGTCATGTGACTCGTTAGTGTTACGAGGTCTCAGGTGTGCACAGGGAGCAGGTGTGTTTAAATTTGTAGTACAGCTCTCACACTCTCTCATACTGGTCACTGGAAGTTCCAACATGGCACCTCATGGCAAAGAACTCTCTGAGGATCTTAAAAGACGTATTGTTGTGCTACATGAAGATGGCCAAGGCTACAAGAAGATTATCAACACCCTGAAACTGAGCTGCAGCACAGTGGCTAAGATCATCCAGCGTTTTAAAAGAGCAGGATCCACTCAGGACAGACCTCGTGTTGATTGAAGAAACCGAGTGCACGTGCTAAGCGTCACATCCACATGCTTTCTTTGAAAGATCAGCGCAGGAGTGCTGTCAGCATTGCTGCAGAGATTGAAGAGGTGGGGGGTCAGCCTGTTAGTGCTCAGACCATACGCTGCACTCTACATCAAATTGGTCTGCATGGCTGTCACCCCAGAAGGAAGCCTCTTCTGAAGTCAGTACACAAGAAAGCCTGCAAACACATTACTGAAGACATGTCAACAAAGCACATGGATTACTGGAACCATGTCCTATGGTCTGATGAGACCAATATTAATTTGTTTGGTTCAGATGGTCTCAAGCATGTGTGGCAGCGACCAGGTGAGGAGTACAAAGATAAGTGTGTCATGCCTACAGTCAAGCATGGTGGTGGGAATGTCATGGTCTGGGGCTGCATGAGTGCAGCAGGTGTTGGGGAGCTACATTTCACTGAGGGAAACATGAACTCCAACATGTACTGTGAAATACTGTAGCAGAGCATGATCCCCTCCCTCCAGAAACTGGGTGGCAGGGCAGTGTTCCAGCATGATAATGAGCCCAAACACACTTCTAAGACGACCACTGCTTTACCAAAGAGGCTGAGGATAAAGGTGATGAACTGGCCAAGTATGTCTCCAGACCTAAACCCAGTAGAACATCTTTGGGGCATCCTAAAGCAGAAGGTGGATGCGCAAAGTCTCAAATATCTGCAAGCTCCGTGATGTCGGCATGGAGGAGTGGAAGAACATTCCAGTGGAAACCTGTGAAGCTCTGGTAAACTCCATGTCCAGGAGAGTAAAGGCAGTTTGGGAAAATAATGGTGGCCACACAAAATATTGACACTTCAGAAACTTTCACTAAGGGGTGTACTCACTATTGTTGCCAGGGGTTTAGCTATTAATGGCTATATTTTGAGTTATTTTGCGGGAAAAATAAATGTACACTGTTATAAAAGCTGCACACAGACTATTTCTCATTGTGTCAAAGTGTCATTTTGTCAGTGTTGTCCCATGAAAAGATAAACTTAAATATCTGCAGAAATGTGAGGGGTGTACTCACTTTTGTGATACACTGTATCTTGTCTTTGCTGTGTATTCAATTAAATATAGGTTGAAAGAGATTTGCACATCATTGTATTCTGTTTTTATTTACGATTTATGAAACGTGCCAACTTCACTGGTTTTGGGTTTTGTAAATGTTCGACTTCATTCAGATGAGGAGGAGAAAGTGTCAGCCCATGCCCCCTGCTGGATGATTCCAATGAAACATCCAAACTACCTGTTTGATGTTAAGGTGTTTGGACTAAGAAAACTATCTCTGTAATAAATCAGTTCACTTCTGCCTCACAGGGAGACACTGTTGTCCTTGAATTTGACATCTTGCATGATATTATAAAATCCCTATTTCCCCCTGCCTGAATTATTTGAGCATCTGCCAGCAAAAATTTCTCCAAAAGATGCTCTTTGTCCTCAGATTGACAAGCTTCTGGTCATTGATCTGGGCCCATATACATCAGTGATGGCCCGTTAATGACGTAAACTGATTGTTTGCGCTAATAATGAAAAAAAGAAAAATCAATTCGCCATTGATTTTTTGCATGAGTCAATAGAGCATTTCATTTGATGGAGGTAGACCCCACCTTTACTGACGCTAATGGCAGAATTACCACACCTGTTCAGCTGTTTAAAGGAGAACATGGTACTTATACTTTACCATCCAAGATGAAATATGCAAAGACAGTGGATATTTAGAGATCAAATGAATCCTTTGGAAGAGTATGGGCATGTGGTATATTGTACATTTGGATTTAGTAGACGTGACATTTTTCAGTAGACAGATGGAATGAGGGAGGCAATCAAAGTGTCAAACTAGCAAAGTTCCATGCCATCAGTTTTCTTAGCTCTTTACTTTTACGCTTCTGGGTCCTTCCAAGAAATGTTGGAGTTCAGTAACTTGTTGTAGAGCCAATCATGGAGTTACTGGGGCATTGCTACAGTGCTAGTTTCTCAAAACAGCTGTCATATTGCTTACTTTATTTTTGGGGTCTTCTGTTGTGTGCTCTGAAACATCACATACATTTACTCTGTTCAAGAGTCCCCTTCTCTTTGTTTATCTTTGATGATTGATCAGCTGATAGCAGCTGTTTATTTGTTCATTCCAGTGTTGTTTTTGGCAGCCATCTTAGTTTTAGTCTTAGTCTTAGTCTTTTGGACGAAAATGCTTATTAGTTTTAGTCATATCTTAGTCATTTCTATATGTAATAGTTTTAGTCCAGTTTTAGTCGACGAAAACTCAATAAGGTTTTTGTCTAGTTTTAGTAAATCAAAGAAAAAAAAGAAAGCATTAGTCTTAAATTAATTTAGGTCACAACACTGATTTACTTTAATTCTGTTTCATGCTACATGGAGAGTTTCTGCAGTTACTGAACTCTGTGAAGGACAGAACAATAAGTTTGCGTACACTCAGAAAATCCACAGGTTTTTTAGCAAAACTCCTGCTCTGATGTAACACTCCAGCGGTCTCTGTGTCAGTCGCTCACACACTGAGCCCTGCTCTCTCAGATGCATTCACTGACTCTTATCCAATTATTTTGTTATACTGACTTATGTTTTAATAATTATCACGAAAATAAAGGGATAATAATTTGATTATTCTATATTACGTATTGTGAGTAGTATTGCAACAGTTCATGTTTAAACAATAGCAGTTCACTTTTGCTCATGTTTGTTCTTAATGTTTTGAATTCTGACTGTTTTAAGAGTCAGTGAATGCATCTGAGAGAGCGGAGTTCAGTGGAGCAGGAGGGAGGAGGTTTTGCTCAAAAACCTGTGGATTTCCTGAGTGTACACAAACTTATTTCTATCCTTCACAGAAGGAAGTTATTCCTAACTGCAGAAACTCTCTATGAAACAGAATTAAAGTAAATCATCAAAGTGATCCATATGCTGTTCTTCATTCTCCAGATAGTTTCCACATTCAAACACAAGCTTAGCAGTGTAAATAATCACATGATAATATAATGATTTAGTATCACGAAGTAACAAGATAATTATGGAGACCGCAGGTGTGTTGTGCAGAATGTGCGCTGCACGTCAGGTGGTGGGGACCAAACAAAGGTAGCATGCAGCATCATTGCTGATATTTTTTAGCTTTTCACAGACAGATTACATGCACTATAAGCAGAAATGTCCTGCATTTTGAACGTCTGACAGAGCAGCCAGAAACATTTTCATGATCGTCTCATCCCGTCAACGAAAACTCACACACGCCTCGTCATCAAAGAACCATGTTTGGCTCGTCATTGTCTCGTTATCGTCATGAAAAAAAGTTGGGTCAACGAAATAATTTTGTCATCTTCATTGTCATCATCATCGTCGACGAAAACAACACTGGTTCATTCTAGATTCTTCTAATTAAGTGTTTATGTCTTCCACTGAAACATGTTTTCTTGATCTTCTCTCAGTCACACGGTTACCGCTTGCCATGTGCATCACTGTTTGTTTCGTAGTGGGCAGGTGTAATTTGAATTTGTTCAGGGGATTCACTTGAACTATGACGTTTTGCACCTGCCTAAGTTTCATAATGCAATTAGTTAATTGGCCAGTTATTTGAAGTGCATGGCTAATGCTACAAGCATAACAGGACATTATCACTAATGGTCCCATTTGTGTAACAACTAGACATGCATACGGGCCCTGATCTCCACTAAAGAAGACATTTAAGTACCCAGGATGGAGACACTTGGAGTGAGGAGTCACTGAGCAGTCTGTTCACAATCCAATTGATTTCACCCTTTGAGTATTTACTGTTTCAGTGCACATGTCAGGGGTCAAACAGCAGGGGCAACACAATTACTTTCTGTCCTCATTTGGACCAATGAAATGTCACAGAGCAAAGTGAAAGTAAAAAATGGCCTCTGGACTCAGCTGTTACTTACTCTTCAGCTCTTTGCTTCGGTTGAGACCTTCTGGAAACAAAAAACATTCTTTAAACACAGGGGAGGACTGGAAATATGTACAGCTGCATCACTAGTTTCTAGATCTACAATCTGTAGCCCCTTAAAGGGTCTGATCTGATTTCAACAGAGAGATCCAAGGCTCCTTGAACACCACCAACAAGAGCAACCAACAGCTGTGTGATTCCTGCATGCAGTATTTCATCATAAAGGTCACAAAAATACTTATTTCAACATACAGATAACTGTGTAGTAGGTGCATTAGGGAAAAGAAAACTGCACATCTGAAGAAATTCACCCACATAAAAATGATACATTTGTCATTCTTTATATCATACCACATACAGGGGTGGTTTCAGGTCTGAGGTCATCAGAAACCTTTCCTATTGGTGTTAAAAATTAGTCTCTATCTAAAAACATACAGCAGAGTGTGAGGGAGAGGGAGACAGACAGAAGTAGAGAGAGATGGAAATTGCAATCACAGCAGAGGGAATACCCTCTGTCACCTGCTTGTATATGGGTCATTGACAAAAAGAGGGTCTAAAAATGTATTTAAAAAGTTCTTTGAAAATGGATAAAAACATATTTCTGAGAGAAGAATTATGTTTTCTGACAGATTTCAGTAGTTGACCAACATGTCAAAGTTTCTAGGTTCATTATTTTCTAGTATTTTTAATTTGAGCACCCAAAAATATCAGGTGGCGCAACCAAATATATGAAAATATATTTATATGTTCCTGTTATTTTTTCTGTGTGAAATTATTGGCAAGTATCTCTCAAGTGTCTGTAGTGACTCAAACATTTTCATTTTGTGTGTTTCATTTCTTTTATTTGTGAATAAGATAAATAATTTGATGTTAAAATAACATTTCACATTATTACATTGGTTGTACCACCTGACATGGAAATTGTTCCAGTCACCAATGAAGTGAAAAAACCTTTTTTNTTTTTTATCAGTATTTCAGAGAAATCTACAAACTTTTCCACTTGGTCACAAATGTCATTTGGGCTCCTCTGGCTGATGCAGTTTCCTGTTTCCTGTTTTATTCTCTTCACTTTAAAATAAAAGTCTAATGTTACGGTTGCACCACCCTGACATTTGACAAGGTGAAAATTACAGGACAAAAGTTTTTTAAATTTTTCAACAGCTTTAAAATTCTTTTTATTTGCAAAGAATGTTTTATTTAAAAAGGTTCAAGCATAAAATAATGCCACTGTGTTTTTAATTTCCATTTACAATAACTGACATTCAATTTTTAGAGTTTAATTACTGTGGATACTTGTCAGGACGGTTGCACCACCTGACATTTTGGGGGTTTGAGGAACCAAAACACAAAAAAACATGTTATATTTTAATAGTTTAAAGATGTGTTCAAATGACACAGGTTTTATAGAATAAAGAAATACATGTGATGAAATACTCAATTCATGATGGAAGGAAATATTACACTTGGACACAAAAAAAGGGACCCAAATCATCAAAAATCTCTTCCAGAGAAAATAGAAGAAATGTTTTATCAGGCTTTCACTTCAAAAAGTGGTTAGGTTGAGCACCATGAGGTTTGCCCTCGAGTGGGTGTCTCAGGTTGTCTGCAGCCTGTTTCCCGCATGTAACTCCCCACTCTCCCCCTTTCCTACTCTATCCACTGTCCTCCTCTATCAAATTAAAGGCATGAAAAGCCCCAAAATAACTTTAAAAAAGTGGTTAGGTTTGATGCCTGTGACTCATACAAATGAGGAGAAAAATTCAAATGTGTCTGCAGATTCAAGGCATGCATGGCTCTCCACAGCCACACCACTGATTTTGCTGACAACCTTGCACAGTGGAAAGAGGGAAGTTAAGTTACAGCCTTATTTGTCTGTCAGCTTTCTGACTAAACTGAAATATAACCATTCAAGCAGAGCAAGGAGTAACCAGCCCAGGCATGGAGACGCAACCTCTGAGGACTGGTGGTGCTAGCTAATTGTGTTTCTTTTTGGTGTGCAAATGCAAATTATGTTCACAGAGGCAGAGAGAGAGACAGGCGATTAGGTAAGAGTCTGTTATCATTATTTCAGGGAGAGTCAGGGAGAATTCAGCTCAATAGGGAGGAGGAGTAAACTTTTAAAAATGCAATGTGAAATAAAAAAAAAGAAAAAATTGCAGTATATACCCCAGGAGACAAAACAATCACAATTTCATTTTTTCCTACTACCGTGCAGCCCTTATCCCGACTGAATGATGCACAGCTTTTTGTGATTGCAACTATGCCAGATTGCAGAGGTATTGTTTAGAATAATCATCATCACTATTATTGACTACTGCCTTAAAAGACACCAGACACTGTTTTTTTTCTTTAAAATCATGCAGGAAATGTTCAGATGTTTAAATTTCCCTGTCTCAAATCCTCTGAAGCAGTGGTCTCCGACCTTTTCAGTATGAAATCTACTTTAAAAAAGAAAACAAATTTTGAGTTATCTCTCTCTTTAACTATTAATTACACATAGATTCCTCAGAGTTTTTATCATAAGTGAATGGTCACAGCTGGTCATTCTCCCCTTTGCCAGAAACATTGGTCACTGACAAATATTTATCATCATAACTATTATTCAAATCAACATCAGGTAAAAGAGACAAGAAATCTTTACTACAGTACAGTTAATGTCATAAAAGGTTTTACCTGCCCTTGTAGAGATGATTAAAGAAGCTTTCCATCATGGCATGTCAAATAATATCCTATTAAGTTAAATTTGTAAATTTTGATAGCTGTCACATGGATGAAGTCAGACTGCTCTGATAGACTGAGCACTGTGGCTCACTAATATTTACCATCCAGTAAGGTGTTCGCTATGCCTCTCAGGGTCATTGAGGTAAAAGAGTGCCCTGGCAGACTTCATGAAACAGTTTATCTTAGTTTTTATTCTGCTTCGGGGTCATTTCTATGTTTCTGATGACCATGTATTTCATATTAGACGAAGATGTGCTCTGCAGAATTCTTCTCTTTCTAGTGGCTTGCTTATTTTCACCATCAACCATGAGGTGAGTTTAACAGAACTCACAGGCCAACTGTTCTCTCTGACTTGTTATCTTTGTAGCTTGTCCCAGCTAGTAACTGTGAAGTTTTGCTGGTTCATTTAAGTGATACAATCATAATGTCACATATTTACATGAACAAAGTTAGTCGTGCTAATGACACTTACTTGATTTGACTGGGGGTTTGAGCTCCTCGTTGTCCACTTGGCTTGTGTCCACGTGAACAAGCAGGTGTGTGAGGCGTCTCACTCTGGAGTTAAAGATGGCTGCCCGGCTCTTACAGCGACGGGCTGACTCAGCATTATCCAGATACTCACTGAGCAGCCAGGACAGAGGGCTAGAGGCTGAGGATTCTAGAAAAAGGTAGAAGACGAAGAGAGAAGGAGCCTGAGTGTTTGTGTTTGTGTGAGGTTCATCACCACCACAAGTGGTCCTAGTAACAGTTCAACTTGAGAGCTGTCCAAGAACTAGCTGGCTTTTCTTCAGACAAGGGCCACCAGAGGGACCTGCCGTTATACCACCTAATTCGTCTTGTTATGCCAGCTATACACATTGAACACAACACAATAGACATTTTTTGAATAAAGACCTCTTTTCACATGAAATACGATTAAAGCCTGGATCATCTTAAAACTGAAATCTAAATGATATGCGTTAGTGAATTGTCAGTGTCCGAGCACGACACAGATTGTTACAGTTTCCTCCAAACTGATCACAACATAGTTCTACATTATAACGTGAAGAGACTGCTCACGTCAACGTTGTTTATTATTCCCAATAATTATTAACAATGATAGTAGAATCAAAATCAGTGAATATGTATTTGAATATGCAAATCTCTTTTTTTTTTAACCAGTGTTGCCTCCATCTCTCAGCTAATCGCCATGCATCTCCCATCTAGTGCAGAGGAAAGATTACTGGAGATACTGGAGCTCATATCCATGCACAGATCAGTGTTTATTAATCTGAATGCAGGATGTAGGGAATAAACTTAAATCCCACGCCTGGTCGGAGTTTGTATGCGCAGGTTTCATGTCAGACAAGAGCACAGCTGCAGCAAGGAAGATCCGTCTGAGCGGAGGTCATATGAGTGCAGTGAGTTTTCAAACAGACCCAACAGAGGTTCATAGATTAATATTTAGATAGTTAGGATAGTTAGAATAGATACGACACCAAGGAAGTGTCTAAGATTTCACTCTACCACTGCCAATCTCTGTAAAATACATCACATGTGAAAATGCAGCACATTCTGTCAGCTCATCCCTGCATCTTACTTTTTTTTTTTACCTTTAACGAGTCACTTTAAAACTTTAAAAGGCCGTTTTCTGTGATTAAAACATTTAAAAGTCTGCAGTTAAGGGAAAATGTGGACTACTTGATAAAAAAGACATTTATTCACATGTGATCACAACTGAACGTCTCGAAATAATCCTAAAACTCTGCTCCACCCACACATCATAGCGCAAAAGCGACACATTTCATTGTTACTTCTGATCACAAATAAAGTGAATAAATAAGTATTAGGGTTTACCAATTTGCAGTCCTGCATAATGAAAATGATTTATCAACCTCAGACACGGTGCAGGTCCGTCTGTTTCTCCGTTATCTGTCCCTGAAACTGAGGCAGTGAGCTCCTCTCACCTCTCAGTCTGTAGTGAGCTCAGGGTTCAGTCTGACTGCAGCTTCTGTCAGAACTGACAAACATTTCAAAAGACATTTTTCTACGTTTTTGGACCCAAACGGAAATAAGTGATGCTATGGGAGCTTATAACAGTGATAGGTATATATACCACGGATTAATCAATTAATTTAAGTATTTAAATGAAGGATGTCTAATTAACTGAAAACGAAAATTGATTTTGAATCGAATCATGACCCTGAGAATCAGAATTGAATCGAATCGTGAGACCCCCAAAGATTCCCACCCCTATTTCGGTTCACGTTTATGCAGAGCTACAGTTTATGACTATTACTTGAACTGGATTATTCTTGTTGTGTGGAAATGAAAGTATTGTGCCAAAATTGAGTTTGCATACGACTGCAATAATGTTCATTCACAAATTACAGAGAAATAACTTTGACATATTCTGCTTTTATTTTATATTAAACTGTTACATGTAAAATCATAACGTGCATGTGTCCTACGCGCACGTTTTCTTATGCTTAAGTCACCTCTGGGGATAGTGGGGGTCACTAGTCTCTGCCACATTGTTATGGGGGTCACGGGCTGAAAAGTTTGGGAACCCCTGATGTAGTGGAAAAGCTGACAAACCAACTTAAGCTCAGAGGACATACACACAACACGAACTGGAGAAAATTGACCACATACATGGAGAGTTGGAACAACAACTAACTGAAATGTCTTAAAATGACTGAAAAGAAGAACTCACATATTGGCAATGCCCCTGGAAACGTTTGTTTTGTACTGTTTTATAATTGTTTACTAAGGTGAAAAAAAAGTAAAGCAAAAACAATGCGCTGAGGAATACATTTAGACAGGAGAATTTTAAACGTCAATTTGATTTATCTAAGCACCATCCACACAAACAATCACTACATTGGAATGAATAAGTTTGATAGTCTGTGGGTGCATGCACAGTAAAACATATGAAACACAAAAATCTAAGAGGATGAACTCTTTGTAAAGTACTGTGACTGCCTATCCACCACAAAGTTTTGGGTGGTGTAATTTCAGTCTTTTTTTCATCTAGCCCTGCAAGAAGTTGGTGCTGATCCAGAACCATTTTCTGTGGCCTGTTCTAAACACACACAAAAAACGGTTCCAAATGAGGCATCCACTCCGAACTGGTTCTTGAACCAATTTTGCAGAGGAGGGATATTGGAGGACATTTGTGTTAAGTGGTTGCCATGTGTGCTAAATGAGGACAATTTGTGTTTTTGTGTGTGTGTGTGTGTGTGTGTATGTCTGTGTATACCTGATAGTGTGATACTGTGGACGATCGGTGTAATGAGAGCTTCCCAGCAGGTTCGACCAAGAGCTTCAGCTGCCTCAGCGTCAGGCAGGAAGCGATCTGCAAACATCTGCTCATGCCTCAGAGCACTGTTTAGTCTGGAAACACAAAAACACACGCAAGTATTAAGCTAATAAAAAGCTGTTTAAGATGCAGTAACAGTTGGACATTACCTTGTCCCCACTGTGTAGACAATTCTTTTGACTGATTATTTCTTTCTTTGACTGTGTTAATCGTAGGTGAATCGACTCACTGTTTACTTAATTGGCAGTGAGGCTGCGTTATCCCACTGATGCAGTGACACAAACTTACATAAATGTTTGTAAATAAAAACAGGGGCAACCAGTGACCATGGACTCAAGTATGAACTCAGTGTTATGACACTGGAAATGCTAGACCTAACTAACAGAGGCAGAAAAGTTAACGAAAAGAAAAATATCAAAAACCAGCTGAAGCTCTATTTTCAGAACTGGGGCAAAAGAATAAACGAGAATACTCAATGACCATAGGGGGATTTGTTTGTGCCTTGTTTCACAGGCTTTGAACCCTGCGGGAGTTCCCACTGGCCTCTCGGCAGGTGGTTTACCATCCCTCTGACATCATCAAGGTACAAACAGTAACGCCTTTTTCAAACACTGAAATGCTTTACGGTGATAGAAAGCTTTGATTCTTCACATTTCAGTCAGTAAGTTTGTTTTACGTGGGAACATGGGAACTAAGGGGTTGAAAAATTATGCAGCATATCTATGGATTTTTATTGGCTAACTAACTTCATGCTGCAGATACATTAAGCCTTGGCACATCAGACCAATTAGGTAAAAGAAAAGGTCACAGAGGACCATTGAAACTATTCAAATCCATCCAGACAGCTTTAGCTTTGTGAACAACGGTTTTAACAGCAATTTTGATAGACATAAGCTGTAAGAAGACTCATTGTTCTCTTTGTAAGGTAAATAGGCTGCAAATAGTCTCACATTTTTCAACGCTTAATGTCACTCACAGGTTATTAGGAAAACATCATCATGATACCAACAGTGTGAAGCAAAACGTTTAGACAGCTCCATAAACTAAAAGGTCAGAGCTTAAACTTAGAGATGGAGGTCTTTCTCTCTCTGTGCTCAACAGGTTAGCCCAAATGTG
This sequence comes from Thalassoma bifasciatum, assembly GCA_008086565.1. NCBI lineage: Eukaryota > Metazoa > Chordata > Actinopteri > Labriformes > Labridae > Thalassoma > Thalassoma bifasciatum. The sequence continues at coordinate 1,597 of RPOG01001435.1, read as the reverse complement.
CTGTCTCAGAGCACATTATCATATTAATAATGAAATTTCAATTGTATTGTTGAAACAGCAACTCTCTGTTCTGGTGAATGGTGCATTCATAGTATCTGACTTTTCTATACTAGTGAAACTAACTGGGGTTGCGAGGGCTTACACAGGGCAAAATTACCTCTGTCAAAAAGTAGGGGGGAAGGAGGATGTGAAATAAACAATTAAATGGGCGCTCTGGCTGAAGACAAAGTTGAACAAAGCACAGGTCAAGCTGTTGCCCAGAAAGTGTTAAATACATCACCTCATGTGATCTTAACGACAAGCAAACTGTCAGAAAGTCCAAATCCCTTCTGTGCTCCACTCATATTCACTGCTTTCTCCCTCTCAGTTGCTTGACCACTCACACTGCGCGCCACTCTGCCCAAGGCTAAAATATATTTTTAGGCTCCAGACGGATCTTTTTTCCTTCTTCATAGCTCATATCTCATAACCTTGTGATTTGAATATTGCTAATGCTCACATCTCACTGATGATTCTGAATGGATAGATTATGCAGCCCTAATATGGTGGTTATTTCCTCTTCCTCTTTCATTTACTTGTTAAAGAGCTGCAACAGCTGTGTCTTGTCCTCCATCACCTCCTGACACCAGGTGTGGGCTTTTGTGCTGTAAAACAGGTAGGTCCGACAGCACAGCTGCTCCTTAAACACAGGCCAGAACGTGGGTTTTGGCCCCAGAACTTCAAAACCGTGAACCCGGGTGTCAATACCGCCCTGTCACAGAGGAGAGAGGTGGGATCAGTAGAGAACAGGGTGGGTCTTGTTAGGGTAAACAGACATTGGGCATAACTCAGTCTAACCTGCTGACATCTCTTCACCCTGATCTGGATGATGGACCAGAACCTGGTCATGTTCTCCAGGAGAACCACCCGGCTGGCTGACGGAGCTACATTCACCTACACATGCACGCACACACACAGGACACACAAGGCGCACGCACACACAAGCATATTCAAATCAATTTCTGTAGAACCTTTGAAGCAAAAGCAAAAATCTGATGGGGCATGTTGAAATGGAGTAATGATATCAGGATGTAAAAAAAGGCATCATTGATAGCTGATCTGTAAAGGATGGGCCCGTTGTCATGTTATTCTCAGCTGTGGGAAACAAAAGTAGACCAGCTTATGTCAGGTTCATTCTAAAGGATCTGAACATACTAGCAGAAGAGCAGCAATATGAGCGATGTATTCTGAAAGAATATTCAGAACTTCAGAAGTGATTCTGAAAAAAGTTCCTAAAATGTTCTAAGATAAATTCCCCTGTTATGTGTAAATCTGATAGATCATCAAAACGAGAGAGTCCAGCGTTAGAGAAGTGAACTTCCTGCTGTCTTGATTGAGTATCATCAGGTCAACACGGGAACAATAACACTTTCAGTCTTGCTGATGGGAAATTGGCTCTCATGCAGGGAGCATAAGGCATCTGTTATCTAAAGAAACTAGTTTTAATTTTAAGACATTAAGGTAATTTGAAGTGAAATTGGTGCATAAAAATATGAAAGAACACGGTCCTTTGGACCAGCAGAGTAGAGTACTCACTGTGTTCAGCTCAGTGTTTATA